>JAGSMR010000015.1:18732500-18839342 GCA_029286605.1 Sericinus montela
CATACATACAGACATACGCCACAGACATACATAGTAGACACTGCCACAGCGGACGGCAAGCTGCGGCTGTGGAACATACCGACAGAAGGTGCGTGCGAACATACATACAGACATTCATACATACAGACATACATACATACATACATATAGACACTGCCACAGCGGACGGCAAGCTGCGGCTGTGGAACATACCCGACAAGAAGGTGCGTGCAGACATACATACAGACATACATACATACAGACATACATACATACAGACATACATACATACATACAGACATACATATAGACATACATACATACATACAGACGCCACATACATACAGACATATATAGACACTGCCACAGCGGACGGCAAGCTGCGGCTGTGGAACATACCGGCAAGAAGGTGCGTGCAGACATACACATACAGACATACATACAGCCACAGACATACATACAGCCACAGACATACATACAGACGCCACATACATACAGACATACATACATAGACACTGCCACAGCGGACGGCAAGCTGCGGCTGTGGAACATACCCGACAAGAAGGTGCGTGCAGACATACATACAGCCACAGACATACATACAGCCACAGACATACATACATACATACAGATACATACATACATACATAGACACTGCCACAGCGGACGGCAAGCTGCGGCTGTGGAACATACCGACAAGAAGGTGCGTGCAGACATACATACAGACGCCACATACATACAGACATACATACATACAGATACATACATACATACATACAGACACATACATACATACATAGACACTGCCACAGCGGACGGCAAGCTGCGGCTGTGGAACATACCCGACAAGAAGGTGTGCAGACATACATACAGACATACATACGAACATACATACAGACGCCACATACATACAGACGCCACATACATACAGACGCCACATACAGACATACATACAGCCACAGACATACATACATGCAGACATACATACATACATACAGACGCCACATACATACAGACGCCACATACATACAGACGCCACATACAGACATATAGACACTGCCACAGCGGACGGCAAGCTGGTGGCTGTGGAACATACCCGACAAGAAGGTGCGTGCAGACATACATACAGACGCCACATACATACAGACATTCATACATACAGACATACATACAGCCACAGACATACATACGAACATACATACATACAGACGCCACATACAGACATACATACATGCAGACATACATACATACATACAGACACATACATACATACAGACATACAGCCACAGACATACATACATACAGACGCCACATACATACAGACATACATACATACAGACATACATACATACATACATACAGACATACATACATACAGACATACATACATACAGACATACATACAGACATACATATAGACACTGCCACAGCGGACGGCAAGCTGCGGCTGTGGAACATACCCGACAAGAAGGTGCGTGCAGACATACATACAGACATACATACATACAGACATACATACATACAGACATACATACATACATACATACATACATACAGACATACATACATACAGACATACATACATAGACACTGCCACAGCGGACGGCAAGCTGCGGCTGTGGAACATACCCGACAAGAAGGTGCGTGCAGACATACATACAGACATTCATACATACAGACATACATACATACAGACATACATACATACAGACATTCATACATACAGACATTCATACATACAGACATACATACATACAGACATACATACATACAGATACATACATACAGACATACATACATACAGACATACATATAGACACTGCCACAGCGGACGGCAAGCTGCGGCTGTGGAACATACCCGACAAGAAGGTGCGTGCAGACATACATACAGACATTCATACATACAGACATACATACATACAGACATACATACATACATACATACATACATATAGACACATACATACAGACATACATATAGACACTGCCACAGCGGACGGCAAGCTGCGGCTGTGGAACATACCCGACAAGAAGGTGCGTGCAGACATACATACAGCCACAGACATACATATATACAGACATACATACATACATACATACAGACATACATAGTAGACACTGCCACAGCGGACGGCAAGCTGCGGCTGTGGAACATACCGACAAGAAGGTGCGTGCGAACATACATACATACAGACATTCATACATACAGACACATACATACATACATACATACATAGACACTGCCACAGCGGACGGCAAGCTGCGGCTGTGGAACATACCGACAAGAAGGTGCGTGCAGACATACATACAGACATACATACATACAGACATTCATACATACAGACATACATACATACAGACATTCATACATACAGACATACATATAGACACAGCCACGGCGGACGGATATTTAAATATCACCGAAGATATTTTCAGGACAACGTGACAGGTGGTGAGCCCGTCGCCGTATGTATGTATGTATGTATTTCTAAAGTGGGTTGTGGTGTGGTCAGATTTTAAAGTAACCGGATGAATCGAGTTCAATATAACCGAATCTTTTCAAGTACTTCAAAGTGTGATATTGTGTTAAATCGATGGCGAAACTTGCAGGTCGCTGTGTGGAACGAAGTGGACGGCAAGACGAAACTGATAACCGCCGCGAACTTCTGCCAGAACGGCAAGTTCGCCGTGGTGGGCACGTACGACGGCCGCTGCATCTTCTACACCACGGACCAGCTGAAGTATCACACACAGATCGACGTGCGCTCCACACGCGGCAAGAACTCCACCGGCCGGAAGATCAGCGGCATAGAGCCGATGCCCAACGACGACAAGATCCTCGTCACGTCCAACGACAGCCGCATCCGGCTGTACGACCTGCGCGACCTGAGCCTCTCGTGCAAGTACAAGGGCTACGTGAACGTGTCCAGCCAGATCAGGGCGTCCTTCTCGCACGACGGCAAGTACATCGCGAGCGGGTCGGAGAACGCGTGCATCTACATCTGGAAGACCCACCACGACTACGGCAAGTTCGGGTCGGCGCGGCGAGACCGGAACGACTACTGGGAGGGGATCCGGGCGCACGGCGCGGTGGTCACCTGCGCGGTCTTCGCGCCCAACCCGGACCACATCATCCGCGCCATCGACGAGAGGGAGGGCCGCGGCGGCCGCGGCGGCCGGGGGGACTGCCGAGGAGGTGGAAGAGCTGGTGAGTCTGAGAATACCAATATCTTCATGCAAATCCCGATAGCTCCTTCCCCCTGTAGAGAGAGGTCTGGTCTGGACAATTAAGTCCCCTCGACCCACCTCCCAATACAGGAGTAGACAGAGGTATGGTCTAAACAATTAACTGTTTTGGACCCACCTTCCACCGAAAGATATTTTCGGGACAACGTGACAGGCGGTGAGCTCCTCGCCGTCTTTGTGTAGAGGCCAACGATGTAATTCGTGCATAGGTTTTTTGAAAAACCCATTGGTACGAGCCTGCCACCTGGGTGATCGAACTCGGGTCTCTCGGCTCGAATTCCGATTACCCAGCCACTCGGCCATCGAGACTTATGTAAATCTCTCTCTTTCGCAATATCCTTGTCCTAGTTACTGAGGGAACTGTTTACAGCGTGTTATGCTGTAGAATGAGGGTAACCTGGAAAGGACGTCTCCTCCGCCAGTTTTTTCCCAAACACCACCTGTATTTTGGGCGGCGTCATCTCGTGTCTAAAATTCTTGTGCGGCTGTGTTGAACCTGGGACCACGGGTCTATCTGCAAACTGTTTTCGTGTCTGGAACGATCACGGGCGCGGCCCCAAATCTACTATTACTGTTTGTGATGACGTCAGCAACATCTGATAAAACATACTTTGACACAAGTCACGATAGCCGAGTGGTTGGATGGTCGGAATTTCGAGTCAATAGACCCGAGTTCGATCCCCAGTTGGTAGGCTCGTACCAATGGGTTTTTCAAAAACTTATGTACGAATATCGTTGGCTTGGACATAAAGGCGGCGACGGGCTCACCACCTGTCACGTTGTCCCGAAAATATCTTCGGTGAAAGGTGGGTCGAAGGGACTTAATTGTCTAGACTAGACCTCTGTCTACCCTGTATTGGGAATTGCATGAAGATATTTATTTATATTTTGTTTAAAAATTTATAATATATAATATAAAAAATTTATAATAATTTAAAATAGGTATGATGATTCAATTCAATTGCCAAGTGGTTGGGTGACCGGGGTTCGAGTCTTAAGTCTAATATTGTCTTACAGGAATCGAACTCAGTAGAGTTCGATTCCCAGGCGGCTGGCTCGTGCCAATGGGTTTTTTCAAAAACTTTAGTACGAATTATATTGGCTTGGACATGAAGACAGCGACCGGCTCACCAACAGTCACGTAGTCTCAAGAAATGTCTTTGGCGGGTCGAAAGGGATTAATTGTCTAGACCTCTGTCAACCTCTGTATTAAAAATGGCGTGAAGATATTTTTCATTGTAGGAAACTACATTTTCTACATGTTTATGATACCATCGTTTTACCGTTTTAGCTATTTACTTTGGGATCGGAGCAATGTATGTTGTCCCTGTCTATTTAAATCAATTTAAATGTATTGGAATGAGTATAACGAAAAAGCTTTCAATTATAGGTATAACATTACATATAGTCATATAATAAAAAAATGTTCACGGCATTCCCAAACTTTGTAAAATGCCACCAATTTTCTTCAAATAAATAAATAAAAACACTGGGGTACACAGAAGACCAGACATATAAAAATTATCTTCTGTGAAAGGTGGGTCGAAGGACTTAATTGTCTAGACTAGACCTCCGTCTACACCTCTATTGGGAATTGCGTGAAGATATTAATTTATTTATATTTATTTATTACTGATTTGATTTGATGCGGCGCAGAAGGGCGCCGAGAGCGGCATGGTGTCCTCGTCGCAGACCGGGCACGTGCTGATCAGCGCCGATTTCAGCGGCTGCATCAAGGTTTTCGTGCACAAGGCCAAGCCCAAGCACAGCTCGCTGCCGGCCTCCGCGCTCGCGTAGCCACACCTGCCACCTGCCACCTGCCACCGCCGCCCAGTGTTGAGCGAACGGAGCCGGGCTCCAGTGGACGGTTTGGAAACTTGAATTAGTCATGTAGTGTAGCTTACGATGTAAAGTGTAGTAACAGGAGCCAAATTATACTAAGGTAATGTTGATTTGTGTGTCTGTACGCGCTGATATCTGGAACAGTCGGATTTGAGGTCCTCGCATTTGATAGGTAAATATATGACGGTTGTTTATATAACATCACGCTACGACCCTTGGGAGGTGAGTACAAAGAGAAAATTAATCACTAGAAATTATGTTGAAATTATGTAATACATAAAAGTAATCTAAAAGACGGCGACGGTCTCATCACCTGTCACGTTGTCCCGAAAATATCTTCGGCGGAAGGTGGGTCGTTGGACTTAATTGTCTAGACTAGACCTCCGTCTACACCTCTATTGGGAATTGCGTGAAGATATTAATTTATTTATATTTTGTTTAAAATTTATAATAATTTAAAATAGGTATGATGATTCAATTCAATTGCCAAGTGGTTGGGTGACCGGGGTTCAGTCTTAAGTCTAATATTGTCTTACAGGAATCGAACTCAGTAGAGTTCGATTCCCAGGCGGCTGGCTCGTGCCAATGGGTTTTCAAAAACTTTAGTACGAATTATATTGGCTTGGACATAAAGACGGCGACGGTCTCATCACCTGTCACGTTGTCCCGAAAATATCTTCGGCGGAAGGTGGGTCGAAGGACTTAATTGTCTAGACTAGACCTCCGTCTACACCTCTATTGGGAATTGCGTGAAGATATTAATTTATTTATATTTTGTTTAAAATTTATAATATATAATATAAAAAATTTATAATATATAATATAAAAAATTTATAATATATAATATAAAAAATTTATAATATATAATATAAAAATTATCTTCTGTGAAAGGTGGGTCGTAATTTCGAGTCAAGTCACCTGGGGATCGAACTCGGGTCGAGTACAGTGGCAGTACCAATGAGTTTTTCAAAAACTTAGTACGAATTACATCGTTGGCTTGGATATAAAGACGGCGACGGGGTCACAACCTGTTAGTTGTCCCGAAAATATCTTCGGCGGAAGGTGGGTCGTTGGACTTAATTGTCTAGACTAGACCTCCGTCTACACCTCTATTGGGAATTGCGTGAAGATATTTATTTATTTATATTTATTTATTACTGATTTGATTTGATGCGGCGCAGAAGGGCGCCGAGAGCGGCATGGTGTCCTCGTCGCAGACCGGGCACGTGCTGATCAGCGCCGATTTCAGCGGCTGCATCAAGGTTTTCGTGCACAAGGCCAAGCCCAAGCACAGCTCGCTGCCGGCCTCCGCGCTCGCGTAGCCACACCTGCCACCTGCCACCCGCCGCCCGCCACCTGTCACCCGCCACCCGCCGCCCAGTGCTGAGTGAACGGAGCCGGGCTCCAGTGGACGGTTTGGAAACTTGAATTAGTCATGTAGTGTAGCTTACGATGTAAAGTGTAGTAACAGGAGCCAAATTATACTAAGGTAATGTTGATTTGTGTGTCTGTACGCGCTGATATCTGGAACAGTCGGATTTGAGGTCCTCGCATTTGATAGGTAAATATATGACGGTTGTTTATATAACATCACGCTACGACCCTTGGGAGGTGAGTACAAAGAGAAAATTAATCACTTAAAATTATGTTGAAATTATGTAATACATAAAAGTAATCTAAAAGACGGCGACGGTCTCATCACCTGTCACGTTGTCGCGGGAAATGTCTTCGGTGGAAGGTGGGTCGAAGGGACTTAATTGTCTAGATTCGACCTCTGTCTACCACCGCTCTGGGAATAGCGAGAAGATATAAAAGGAGTCTGTATAAAATAAAGTTTCAGACTTCTTTTAAACGCCGGATAAATCTGAGCATAGTTATCACGGAAAAAACTAACGTCTGATTATGTGATGACATCGACTTTAAGCGCTTTATATTTGAGATAAAGATATAAAGAGAGTGGTATATGAGGAGGAGAGAGAGAGAGAGAGCAGAGTGGATATGTTGATCGGAGTTTGTATCAGGAGACTAGAAATTCGATCCCCACGACGAATCATTTAGGTGATTTTTTTTCGATATTTATGTACGTTTTGACGCCCATGGACATCCGCAATACCAGAGGCATAGCAGATGCATTGCCGGCCTTAGAGTACCCCCCCCCCCCATTGGGGGAGAGGGGTGTGTGGGCCACCGGTTACCTGCACTCACCAGACGAAACGCAGAAGTTTGTTAGACTTGTACTTCACGCCGGTATTCTGTGCGGTCGTGGTACTTCCCCGGTCGAGCCGGCCCATTCATGCAACAACAAAAGCTAATGCGTGGCTCCACCACTGTTAAAACAAGATGATCACAGACTCATGACGTGTCACATGCTCGAGATTCAATTTCCCACACCTCTGCCTATCCCAGTATCGGGAAATGGCGTGATGATTAAGGGAGTTGGTTGGTTGGTAATGGTTTTTCAAAAGAGAGATTCCCACCGCCTCGACAAGGCGGGAAATCGAGGCTCTAAGAATTCTACCTATATCAAATAAAAATAAACTATGCATATATGAAATAACATACACGTATGACTTAATATTTGAAATGTTATATGTTGATGATATGCTTAATATAAACTATCTATGTAGTTTAAATTGACAAATGACTAGTATGAATAGGACTGCTATAAGAGTTAGACGTAGGCTGTTGCTAGTCCTTAGTAGGTCTAACAAATATACATAATTGTTCGTACGATAATTTACAAAGTCTAATTCATTATTTAATTATCACTCTTGTATACTTGGCTAACAAAGCTAATTTCCGTGTCAAAAGATGGCACTATAATATTATTTAAATAAAAAATTATTTAATTTTACTAAAAGTTACCCAATTTTCCCATAAATAACTCCCATTTAGACAACCTTGAATGGGAAATACAATAAATAAATATTGGCTAAATTGTCGGAGCACTTGCCGATACATCAATGTACATATAAATATATGTATATGGAAGATTAGCTCGTTTTATGCAATTAAATATACCTAGAAAAAAGAAACAACCCTGTTAGAGTGAATATAATTCAATGAGCTTTCATTTTTAAAACTATCGAACGAATATTTATTCGAAAAATCAATGGACAGACAGCCCGATAGTCTTAAAGTGATACACGATTTAGTTTTCTATTAGTTTGCCCATCAGTTCTGACAAACGGACTGATGTTAGACAGAGTAATGGTATTTTTGTATAAACTCTAGGGAACATGTCAGAATTTAGCCTTAAGGCAATAGACAAATTCAATAAAATGGCAGCATATTTACATAAAATGTCATTAATAAATACACCAACTTTGTATTTAACAAGCATTTCTCTAATGAATTCATCATGTAAATTGTAATTCCCTTCACTGTTTATAGATTCTTTGTTGTTTATGTTGATATGAAACTTCTTTTTAACAATCCAAGTTTGACTTTTATGTAACGTTATTATATCAAAAAAAATGTTTTTAAAATTTCAACTGACAGCGGCTGGATTCGAACCCGCGACCTCAGCCGAACCGTGACAACGCTCTTACCTCTGAGCCAGATTTAAAATTTCAACTGATGCGTGTAAGACACGGTCTTTAATTTAGGAACATAAAGTTCAGCATAACTTATATGCTTTAAAATCATAAAAAAATTGTTTTAAAGCGAAAAAATCTCTCGCGAAGGAGATTAAAAGTAGAAAGTTGGTCACAGGGAAAACGATAAACGTCCATATGTGTTTTTGTATTAGTATATTTTGTGGATATAACTATGTATGAGAGATATAAAAAAGTTTTGCATCTTTCGCGTGTACTCTCATTCTTTTTCTTTCTTTTTTTAACATCACAAAAGTTTAAAAATATTTTGATATATGACGAACAAGTAACGCACAGTTTTCTATGTATATATTTTTGTTTATTGTAAAATGTATAACACTATTGATAAGTTGTTTTGTATTTATTAGGTTGTGCTTTTCGCTTCTCTCGCAGCTCTCGAGTACTGTTCACTCGCGAAATTATTATTGTTAAGTTCTTGCCTTAGTAAATCGGATCATGTGATTAAAGTTAAAGTATAAGTGTAAATCTATTATTTAGTATTATACCTGTATAGAGATCACGATGCCATTGTATTATGAAATAATTGTAATATTGTATTTTCTATATTAAAATCGCATTTATCACCATTAATAAATCGTTATTTAAAATTCTGTCTTTTATTCCTCTATACATACATGTAGCACTAGCTATTAAAGGCTACTTTCGTGTGACAATTTTTTAATTTCAATCATTATTTCATTTGATTCTTCTTCTCTTTCCATTCAAGAGCTTGTGTCGCAGAAACAGAATTTACGCATCTGGCATCTAGCTCCTAAACGCATAGACTAATATTGATGCGGTTTTTTTTCTGCTGGAAACTGATGGGAAATAGTTATTAACAAAAATTTATGCAGAGTTTAAAATGCAAGATGTCTGGTAATGCGATCGCCAATACGATAGCCAAGCGTGGCGATTATGATAAACCATTATTGGAGGAAGCGTAAATTAGTGGACTGTTTCAGGTCGATATATATTTGCGGGATGTCTGGATGCAAATCGCACAGAACCGTTTTGTGACAATTGGTTGCGACCTATTTTCAGTCGTGGACTTTTGATAGGAACTTGTAATGTTAAGTAATTATCTTCACATCATTGTCAATACTAGGGTAGACAGAGGTCTAGCCAAATTAAACCTTTCGACCCACCTGTCACCGAAAACGTTATTAGAACGTTAGGGACTACGCGACGTGTGGTGAATCTGTTGCCGTCCTTGGTCCAAGGCAAAGAAATTATATAATAAAAATAAAATAAAGAAATAAATCGTACATAAGTTTTTGATATAACCAATCGGTACGAGCCTGCCGCCTAGGGATCGAACTCCGGTCTCTCGATTCAAATTCCGACCACCCAACCACTCGGCTATCGTGACCCAATCTTCAATAGATGAATATCAAGACATACAGTAGCTTCTACGCATAGAAGCTAGGCGGTGACATCTGTAACTACTGCATCTTTTCCGACTCGAAGGACAAATGTTTCGGAGTGTTAAGACACGAGTTTAGGTAGTATGTAATTATTTTGAAGACAGAACAATATTTTCGAACACTTATTACGATTTGGCACCACCACAAGCTTTCGAGACTCCCCCCTTCTTACAGTTCCGCTGTGCTGCGTAGCGGAACAACAATCCGTTTAAAGGTTAAAAATAAATAAATAAATTAACATCTTCACGCAATTCCCAATACAGGGACAGACAGTGGTCTAGTCTAGACAATTAAGTCCCTTCGACCTACCTTCCACCGAAGATATTTTTGGGACAACGTGACAGGTGATGAGCCCGTCACCGCCTTTATGTCCAAGCCAACGAGGTAATTCGTACATAAGTTTTTGAAAAAACCCATTGGTACGAGCCTGCCACCAGGGGATCGAACTCGGGTCTCTCGGCAACCACTCGGCTATCGTGACTGTTAAAAGTTAAGGTTAATATGTAAAAACACTAGAGGCAACAAATTAAACAACATGATCAAGTTTATAATACTTTATTGTCAACAGTATAACATGCAGTGACATCACAAATGTTCAAACGCACGGAATTCATTAAAGAAAAACAACTTAGCTCATAATAATTAGAATATTGCATTAAAATCTCTTATAAAATAACTACACTTGTAAAATACCGAAAACATTTAGAGAGTATACGTGGGCGGAATCTTTTCTATTGGCACGCTCAATGTTTTTATGAAAATACTTGACTACCTACATATTAGAAATATCTACCTTATCACGTGTTGTTAAGGTTTATAATATATAAATCTAACATGTTTACTCACAAGGTTTGAAATATATAGTGAAGGTATTATATTTCATTGTGGCCAATTTCAATGCAGTTTTTAGATGCGAGCCTATTTATCCGACTTAAATTATAGGAGGTTATCAATTCAATACATTGTTTCTAACATCATAAAAACTTTAATATATCTACATTTTAATGCTTCTAAAAATTTAATTACACAAGGCATTTGCGGTATTCTTTCAATTTTCAACTTTCCCGCGCAATTCACTGAATGCAGTATTAACAATAACAAACATTTAACTACCTCTGTGGACTAGTGACGTAGAAACCGGTGGTTTTCACGGTGTCGCTAGCTCCGAGGTCCCGGGTTCGATTCATGCAAACCACATTTTCTACATTGTCTCAGGTCGGTTTCCGATTCCACCCGTGCTATAGCTTCTTGCTTTGCGATCAGAGCAATGTATCTAATGTCCCAATCTGTATGTATTTTATGGAGCAAAGGCACAAATTTCCAACTATCGCGTAAGCACCAGTTTCTCCTGCATTCCAAACTTATGACCGGATTACACATTATTGATATCGTCAAGCTTTCCAAGGCGGTTTGTGTGCGGCGAGGGCCCGCTTCGAAGCCCGGTCCGCGCGGTCGCGGGCGGCGGCGGGCCGGTCGCTGGTGGGCGGCTCCTGCGGCTCCTGCGGCTCCGCGCCGCGCGCCCGCGCCTCTGCGCTCCCCGGGTCCGGGTTGCCATCCAAGTTCGCCGGCCTCAGTAGCAGCTGGAACCATCGGTACATATAAATACTAACAAACACATACGTACATACATACATACGTACATACATACATACGTACGTACGTACGTACATACATACATACATACATATATACATACATACATACATACATACATACATACATACATACATACGTACATACATACATACATACACAAAGATGATCCCTACAACATTGAAGTGAGGAGCTACAAAATGTTGCGAGAAGTCGAAGTTATTTGGAAGAAAATAAATGCGGACTACATCATATACGTTGCTCCGAAGCAATGTAAGAGAAAAGTGGTTATTTAGTGTGTGGGCCTCCGGTTACCTGCACTCACCAGACGAAACGCAGAAGTTTGTTAGACTTCTACTTCACGCCGGTATTCTGTGCGGTCGTGGTACTTCCCCGGTCGAGCCGGCCCATTCATGCAACAACAAAAGCTGATGCGTGGCTCTACCACTTATAAAAAGCTGTTACAAGCCGGTGGCCGTACCTTGTTGATGTAGTGCTGCAGGTCGCTGTCACTTAGCGCGTCTACGAGCTTCTGCGCACATTTGCTGCTTTCGGCCTCTGCTGCGCGGACAAACAAATAATAAATATATGTAAAGATAATCACCTCACTTGTGTGCTTTTCACCAATTTGTATTTGCTGCGTCACCGCTTACTGGTCGACAAGAATATTGGCTATCGAGAAAGATGCCACAACTGACATTAGTGACATTTAATTTTTATAACTACTTATTGAGAGGAGAATTTTTCCGTATTTGTTAAAATATAAAGAGACCTGAAGTAAAGGCATTAAATGATGTTTCTTTTGTCTTTACAGAGAAACGCAGTTTTGTCTTTATTTTCTATTCAAAGACCTTAATATCATTATAAAACAACATTTTCTGCATGCAACACACGAAATATCGAAAAGTTGAGGTTTGATTTTGTTATGAAACAAACAGAAGATGGAAAATCAAACGTCATTTGTATAACCTCGATAGCTACACCAGATGGACATATTTTTGCAGTACCAAAGGAGTACCAACCAGCACAACTACACCAAGAAATAACAAAAACTTCAAACTGTGTCAAGATCAGAAAAACATTGAATAAAAGACATCAAACAAGGAAAATATGGGTAACCTTAACAGATGATATATCAAAAGTTTATTTGGATGAAGAACAAAACGTACAATTCAAAGACCTTGAAGAAAACTTAGGAAAACCAAATATGGCTGAACTTATACCTAGTACCTCAAATCAAACGTTGGAGAAACTGTTAGAGAAATTACTTGAAGATAAACAATCAAAATCTGAAACACAAAAGTTAGGGATAATTGCGAAAGGTTTTATGATTGAGAAATTCACTGGCAGAAACACAAATGCTTATCAGTGGATTACATATTTCAAAAAAGAATGTAAAATATTTCAAATCAATGAAGATACAAAGAAAATAGAATTATTGAAAAACTTTATAGATCAATCAAAATAGTCTAGATTGGTACAACTGCATTCTTATGAAACTTACAGTGGACTCGGAATGGAACAGATGGGAGAAACATTTTTGTGAGACATTTGCCTATAAAGGATGGTCACCCATTAGATATGCACTAACCTTTAAGTACCAAGCAGGTATGTTACTTGAATATGCTTTAAAAAAAGAAAAGTTGTTACTAGAAGTGAGAAAATCAATTGATACTGGGACACTTATAGACCTTATAGCATTTGGCTTACCAAATTATGTATCTGATAAAATTGACAGAGAAACATTACAAGGAACTGAAGATCTTTACAATGAAATAGGAAAATTATAACATCTGGTTGGGAAATATGAAAGGAAAAGTACCATAAATTTAGACAGTAAAACCAAAAAACTTGAAGAAGAAAAAAACCCTGCCCAATTTGCATGAATGAGAAAAAAGGAAAGCGTTACCATCCTGAAGAAAGTTACTGGTTTAAAGAAACAAATCATAAAGCAGTTATAAAATCAGTAAATAACTCAGAATTGGAAATAAAACTGAATGAGAACCCAAAAAAAACTAAAGGTGCCACCATTAATAGAAGTAAAGTTACCATTAAATGATACTTTAAAAGTTACAGGAATTTATGATTCAGGTTCAAATGTATCAGAAATTAATGCAAAATTATTGAAAATACAACCAGTACAAAATACAAGTGATATTCAAATGGTAAACTTGAAGACTATTAATGGTGAGAAAAAAACAAAAGGAATGGTATCACTAAAATTCAAAATCTACAATATAGAAAAAACTGTGGATATTTTTGTAGTAGATAATGAAATTTTGAAATGTGATTTTTTAATTGGTTTGGTTGTATAAAAAAATTCAAATTAATTCAAAATGAGCAATTGAAGATCACACAAAATAACAATGTGAAAGAAATCGAGAAAAAATATTCACAAAATTTAACAAATTTCTTCAATTTTGTCACCAAGTACATCTGGAATTGTGAATTCCAGATGTACTTGGTGACAAAATTGAAGAAGAAATCTCTTCAAGCACAAAAGAATTAAAACAAGGAGAAAACCACATTATTAAATATGAAATAAATTTCAATAAATACTTAAACTCAGATGAATTTGAAATGTTAGTAAACCATCTAGATTCATATCAACAATCTGAAATAGAGAAGTTGATAGAAAGGTATAAATCAGTCTTCGCTAAGGATAAATACGATATCGGTACTGTACGAGATTATGAAGTTCATATTGACTTAATGGTGGATAGATACTTTTATAAACGCCCATACAGATGCACAATTGAAGATAGAAGAGAAATAAAAAATCAAATTTCAAAACTACTGAAGAAGAATAAGACAATTCCTGGGAAAATAAACTTTCATCATAAATTTCTACCTCACAGTGCAATTGTCCTGGACCCGTTGCATAATCTATTACGAAAAGATGTGAAATTCATATGGACTGCGGAATGTCAGGAATCATTTGATAAAATTAAAGCTATTGCTATGTTCAGAACCATTACTGAATATCTTTAACCCAGAACTACCAATAAACATATACAAGGATACAATTATCAAAGGAGTGGGTGCAGTGTTGAAACAAGAAGATGAACATGGAAACAGTAAGACAGTTGCTTATTTTAAAAAAACTCACTGACGTACAAAAAAAGAAAAAGGCAATATGTCTAGAATGCCTGGCAATAAAAGAATCTGTGAAATATACCACAAATTCTTTTCCTATTAGCCAATGCTGCCATTGGCTAATAAGAAAAGAATTTGTGGTATACTCAGATCATAAACCATTAGAAAATATGAATATCAAGGCAAGAACTGATGAAGAGCTAGGAGATTTGATGTATTCTTTATCCCAATATAATTTCACCATCAAATACAACCCAGGAAAAACAAACCAAGAAGCAGACTGTTTAAGCAGAAACCCAGTTCTAGAACCGTATGATAATACTGAAGATTTTCTAAAAGTAGTAAATTTAATAAGCCTAAAACATATAAAAGAAGACCAACACACAAATACAGATGTTCTAAATAAAAAACATACATTAGAGAATGAAATTTACTTTAAAAAAATAGTAGAAGAAAAAAAAATCATACTGTCAGAAAAATTATGCAAATCTTTAATCAAAGATGTCCACGAAACCTACTGCCACATTGGGAGAACTCAGATGATAAATAAAATCACACCATTCTACACAGCAAAGAATATTATTGCAAACATTAAACAAATAACTGATGAATGTGAAATTTGTTTAAAAAACAAATCAAAGCGGTATTCAAAATATGGCCTAATGTCACATTTAGGTCCGGAAACACGCCCATTTGAAATTATATCTATTGATACCATTGGAGGGTTTGGAGGATCACGGTCAACAAAAAGATACTTACAACTACTGGTTAATCACTTTACAAGATATGCTTATATTCTCACATCCAAAAATCAAAGCACGAGTGATTTCATTAAACTAATAAAAAATGTGACAAAGAGTTACAATATTGGTATGGTATTAACAGACCAATACCCTGGCATAAATTCCAAGGAATTTAAAGAATACTTGAAGAATGAAAATATAAAAATGATTTTCACTGCTGTGGATACACCATTTTCGGACGGACTTAATAAAAAAATAAATAAATATAAATATCTTCACGCAATTCCCAATACAGGGGTAGACAGAGATCTAGTCTAGACAATTAAGTCCCTTTTGAACCACCTTCCACCGAAGATATTTTCGGGACATCGTGACAGGTGGTGAGCCCGTCGCCGCCTTTATGTCCAAGCCAACGATATAATTCGTACAAAAGTTTTTGAAAAACTCATTGGTACGAGCCTGCCACTTGGGGATCGAACTCGGGTCTCTCGACTCGAAATTCCGACCACCGAACTACTCGGCTATCGTGACTAATGAAAGGCTAAACCAAACTTTAGTCAATAAGATAAGATGTAAAATAAATGAAAGCGATAAAAAGATAGCATGGACTACTATTGCTAGAGAAAGGTGCCATAACTGACGGTAGTGACATTTAATTATTATAACTGCTTATTGAGAAGAGAATTTTTCCGTATTTGTTAAAATATAAAGAGACCTGAAGTAAAGGCATTAAATGTTGTTTCTTTTGTCTTTACAGGTGAGCTATGTTTGTTAATTGATAATGTACGTAATGATTTAAATGTTAAACTTCATGTATGGAAATAAAAACAATTTGTCTTTACAGAGAAACGCAGTTTTGTCTTTATTTTCTATTCAAAGACCTTAATATCATTATATAAATATTAGCAGATAACAGGCTTGTCACCTATCAAAAGGTTAAGCTAGAAGTTTGAATGAGCTGGTCTTATCCTACTCGCTTCCTTTTGAGAGTGCTCCATGCTCTGCTGGTCATGTTGTGGAGGCATGTGAAACTTTATTTATTTATTTTGGCACACCAACAGCTTAACGCACTATTACAGTAACAAAAGTACATTGAATAAATGCATGGTATTAGTGCGCAAGCCAATTATAGGTTTGCTCATCATTTTTTAAAGCTACGGACAACTAACTTAAAGAATGAGGTTTTATATATGTGTATTATAGACATATTCACACACGTATGAATTACAAATTAATATTGATCTTACCAAATTTTATAATATAGATGTATAGGAATAAACCTCAAACAGAAAAAAGTAGATTTTTTGTTATATAGAAAAGGGAGGCAAACGAGCAGGTGGCTCACGTGATGGTAAGTGATTACCGCCGCCCATGAACACCCGCAATACCAGAGGCATAGCAGATGTGTTGCCGGCCTTAGAGTGCCCAGAAATGGGGGAAGGGGGTGTGGGCCTCTGGTTACCTGCACTCACCAGACGAAACGCAGAACTTTGTTAGACTTCTACTTCACGCCTGTATTCTGTGAGGTCTTGGTACTTCCCCGGTCGAGCCGGCCCATTCATGCAACAGCAAAAGCTGATGCGTGGCTCTAGCACTGTTAAAAGGTAAGTTTTACTCTGTGTCGGTACAGAGCTCGAAAAGATACTAATTGATTCCACTCACCACTATTAGGACGCGAGACATCCATCGAAGAGTAAGCCAAGGACCCAGCATCATTGACATGGTGACTGTCAAGATGTGGCTGGCTGGGATAGCTGGCACTCTGGCTGGCACGCTGGCTGGCCGGCTGGCCGTTCGTGAGGATCTGCAGCGCCTGCCGCCACTGCGCCTCCATCACGCTGTGCAGCTGGGAGGCGATCTGACCGCGTCGACGACGGTACGTCTCTAGTTTGTTCTGTAAATAATGAAAATACAGTAAATATCTTCACTCATATTTCCAATGCCGGTGTAGACAGAGGTGTAGGCAATTAATCCTTTAGCCCATCTTTTGCCGAAGCCTATTCGGGACAACGACATAGATGGTGAGCCTATCGCCGTTTAGTGTCCAATTCTACCACGGGCACGATATACTTACATGGTATGTATTCACATACAATAATAATAATAACACTTTAATGCAGATTGTGGCGACATCTATGTCTTCTGACAAGAAGCTCGCTAGTGACGGTTTCGGGAAACACATCGACGGCCTACATCGCGCTACCGAAGTTCGCACAATTACAAGCATATATACGATTACGGATAGCGCACACTTGTGGAGGAGACCTCCTCCCCAGGTCACGATCACCCGGCCTGGCCGGTAGCTACCCTGCACCTGCAGCACATCATCCGCTACACAGATCATAGATCCATATTTGAATGTATAGTAACAAAATTAAAAAAAATATATGACGGCGCCTGTGCCATCGTTCGTCTGGAGCAGAAACTATGTAAACAACACCAGCACCGATTACGCCATCGAACGCGTCATTCGATTCCCCCACTCTACAACTTGTTTTGCAACCTCTGCATAATATTTTTTTTTAAGGAATAGGAAGGCAAAGAAGCAGATGGCTCACGTGATGGTAAGTGATTACCGCCGCCCATGTACACCCGCAATACTAGAGGCATAGCAGATGCGTTGCCTCCAAATAGACGGAGCGACCGTCTCGGCTCTGGCGTGGCATGGTGCACTTGTTGTATTCCGCTACTGGCTTATCCTTGACTCATCGGAGAGTTAATTTGTGCATACAAATTAACTATTATTCGAAGCTATGAGCCCCCCAGCCAGGACCATCTATGGCAGCGTGTTGGTACGCAGCGATGGCGGCAGCACCAAAACGCCCACGCAGCCCACCGAAGCCGTCACCCAGGAAGCTGGTGGCCCAACAGAAGGAGGATAACAGCAAGTATCCTCCTATTATTGTGGAATGCCTGCCAGACTGGGCGAAGCATTTCCGGGCCCTGCACAAGATCCTGGGCCATGTCCCCAACACCCGCCCCTCTGGAAAGGGGGTTAGATTCCGCCCACTGTGTGCTGAGGAATACAGAGCAGTGCATTAGTACCTCGTCGAGCGCAGCAAGGAGGACAGATGCCAGGGGTTCGGACACTCCTTGGCGAACTGCTACCGCCCTGTTAAGTGTGTGTATCCTCCTATTATTGTGGAATGCCTGCCAGACTGGGCGAAGCATTGCAGATGCGCGGGGGGTCACGCCGCATCGGAGTGCCCCAAGCCCAGAGATGGGCCACCTAAGTGCGCCAATTGATGAAAGGCGCACTCGGCAAACGACAGGCGGTGCGCGGTTATACAGCGCAACGCCAGGAAGAGGGGTATCAGAATCCCCCCCCCCTTCTCCCGCGCCGACACATGTACCGCGGCGACAGGAAGGCAGAGGTGTTCTGCCTGCCGCAGATGGTGCCTCAAGGGACCCAAGCCGCAGCCGCGACAGCCGCGGCGCCTGGAGGTGGTTACAGAAGTGGCCCCGCAAACCAGACCCAAGAAGGTAGCGGCGGTTACCACACTACAACCGCCGGCTAACCAGGCCACGGAGAGGGGTGAGCCCCTCTCTATTAAGAGAAAGAGGAGGGGGAAGAAAAAGAAGAAGACCAAGTCCGAGGCCAGGGTGACATCTACACCCATATCCCCTCCCATAGCCACCATTCAACGGGCCAGTAGCAGCAGCCACCACGTCACAACATGTAACTCAGCATGTGCTTGTGTATGAACAAGCTCAGAGAGCACAAGCCTCAAGGGGGAGAACCGAGGCCTCCCCCCACAACCTACACCCATGCCGACAACCGAAGAAGCTGCACTCGCACAACTGGTCAGCGTCGTCATGAGAATCCTGGGCGACGTACTTACTGCGATGACCACGGGAGCGGACCCATTAGCTGCAATACTGACCGCACTTGCCCACCTCACAAGCGCAAGAAATGGCTGAGTTCAGGATAGCGTACTGGAACGCAGGGACAAAGCCGCCGAGCTAAGGACAGTCCTCCGGAAACATGATATCCAGGTCGCACTGCTGGGAGAGACGAAGCTCAGACCTGAACAGCCATTTAGGATTCCCAACTACTTCGTTTACCGACGCGATGAAGTGTCTCCCGAGGGCGTTGCGTACAGTGGAACACCCGTGCTAGTAAGGAGGGACTTAGTTCACGAAATGTTGAAACTACTATCATACACTTCCACGAGGACGATTGGAACTCGCCTCAGGATAGCCGGGAAGGAGCTCAGGATTTACGCCGCTTATTGCCCACCCGACTCTCCTCTTTGCCCCTCCGACATCCGGGCAATCCTCGACCATAGCACTCCTGCCATCGTCGCCGGCGACTTAAACGCCAAGCAGACGGCATGGGGAGCAAGCACCATCACCCCAAAGGGCTGGGTGCTACTAGAAGACTCGGAAGAATGGGGGTATGAGGTGATGGGACTAGATACACCCACCCATATCCCCGCACAAGCAAGACAGCACCCGGATGTCCTAGATATCCTGCTGAAGCAAGGTGTGACATACCCGGTCCAGATGGGGGTGTTGTATGACCTGGACACACCGCTCCTCCCTATCATCATTCAGATGAACTCCGTAGCGCCCAGAGGTCCCAGAACAAGTATCAACTGGGACGCCTACCAGAAAGCGCTTGCCTCCTTCTCCTACGGTACGCCGATTGCTACCACAGTGGATGTGGAAGTGGCCACGCATAACATCAGTAAGAAGATCCACCAGGAATACCAAGCGGCCACCAGGGAAATAGCAACGACGTGCCGCAGGGAAATCCTTCCCCAGAAGCTGAGGGAGCTTCTTCGCAAGAAGCGAGAAGCCAGGCAACTTGGGCGCGCACCCGCTGTCCGCGGGTCAAGGCTGCACTAAATCGGCTAGCTGAGGAGCTACCGGAAGGCATTCGAGCCTTTAGGGGCGCGAGCTGGGAGAGCCGCATTGAAGAAGTCTCAAAACACCCGTCTTCTCTGCGTTACACAACCGACAGCTCACCAGAAGACCTCAGCCAGTATGCCCTCTCGTAGACAGCGAGGGCAATCGCCACTACGGAGCTCAGGACCGGGCTGAGATATTAGCATCACACCTGGAGGGGCAATTCCACCTTAACGCTGCTGCAACTGTCGTCGATGAGTTCCACGTCAAAGTCGAGCAGCGCGTACAGGAATTTATGGCCGCACTGGTGCCGTCACTTGCGGGGGATTACTTCATCTCCCCCGCTGAGGTGAAGAGAGAAGCCAGACGGCACCAGAACGCAAGGCACCGGGACCTGACAACATCCCAACCACGGCACAGAGACAGCTACCCAGAAAGGGTTACGTTGTATTAGCACACCTCTTCAATGTAATACTAAGAACAGGATACTTTCCCCACACATGGAAGCTGGGGAAAGTAATCGTAATGCCGAAACAGGGGAGCCGGAGCTACCCTGAAAACTACCGTCCTATCACACTACAGCCGCACATTGCGAAGCTGCTCGAGAGGCTTCTGCTGCGGAGGACGGACAGAAACATCTCGCACAGGAAGGAGAAGTTTGGCTTCGGCAGCGGACATTCCACCACAGCCCAGCTCACCCGGGTGCTGTGCAACACTACCTAGCGACCGAACACCGCGGTCGCTGCTGTCTGGGGGTCTTACTGGACATCGAGAAGGCCTTCGTCAGAGTGTGGCACACCGGGCTTATATACAAGTTGATAGAGCAGACGGAGGTGCCAGCAGCCATCGTGCGGCTCATAGCATCATTCCTGGAGGGACGTTGTTTCTACGTTAGCGTCGAGGGAGCCGACTCGGCGGTGCGAACCATTGAAGCTGGCGTGCCTCAAGGAAGCTTTCTCGCACCACACCTGTACGCGGTCTACACGAACGACATACCTACGCTTGAGGATCGCGTCCAAGAGTGGGAAGATGATGTCCTGCTCGCACTTTACGCCGACGACAGCGCGTATTTCACGTCGGCTCGTCGGGCAGACGTCGCTGCGAGGAGGATGCAGCGATTGCTGGACCTATTGCCAGAATGGCTAGACAGATGGCGGATGACAGTCAATGTCTCCAAGACTACCGCCATCATCACCAACCACCGAGGGCGCGTACCATCTCCACTTCAGCTCCGAGGACTGGATGTAGAGTGGAGTACGAAAATCACTTACCTAGGATGCCAGATAGATCGCTCGCTGTGCATGGTTCCCCTGTGGATTATTCGATCCAACGAGCCATTGCTGCGCGAGTGGTCCTCTACCCAGTTTTGGCATCCAAGTTGCCGATCAAGACGAAGGTCGGCATCTACAAAACCTACATCCGGTCGCGACTTACCTACGCTGCACCAGCGTGGTACGCGCTCGCCTCCAACAGCCAGCGTAACAGACTACAGGTCCAGCAAAATAAGACACTCCGGGTCAACGTTGGAGCCGGTCGCAACGTGAGAAACGACGTCATAGCCAGAGATCTAGGCATGGAGAACATCGAAGAATTCGTGGTCCGATTGGCGCGAAAAATGTTCGATCGCGCCGCACGAGCATCTCCATGACCTAGCATCCATCAAGAACCTGCTTCCACTCCACGCAAGCCCACCTGAGTGGCGACCGACTCCACGTGACATCATTAGTTAGCCACCCGACCAGAGGGGGGTCGGGGATGAACAAAAGTCCCGACATAAGGCGTGAAATACGCAAAACACCAACCACATACCACAGAACCAGTGGTACCAAGGACCGGGGGAGCAGCAGCCCCCCGAGAAGACGCCCGGGCAGAGAGGTTTACCTCGGGTCCCGAACCCTGCGAGGAACAAGTCCTCGAAGAAGACGCCAGATGATGACCAGAGGCATAGCAGATGAGTTGCCGGCCAAATAGACGGAGCGACCGTCTCGCTTCTGGCATGGCATAGTGCACTTGTTGTACTCCGCTACTGGCTTATCTTTGACTCATAGGGAGATAATTTTGTAGCTGCTACTCTTAAATCTCTCGAAAACTCTGGTCCGTAATTTATGATAAAGATATATTATATAATGATACAAATTAATTTTAGAATTTGTTCTGAAAAGTTTTTGAAGAGATTTTACATTGAAAAATCTTAGCGGAATAATTTACATGATCCCTGCATTTTTACACAATGTGACTGACTAATTTTTATTGGTAATAAACATCTTAGCAGTATACATGTAATAAAAAAATATGTATTTACCATTATAAGATAATATGTAAAATAAATCCAATTTACAGAGTTCAATCTTTGAATAATATAGAACTAATAACAGATTGAAAAGTTTTGTTTATTGTCAGATGCATCAAATATGTAAGTAATAATGTAAGGCTTAGTTTAAGATATCTATTGATAATTTTTTTAAATCTTTCCTCATCTTCATTGTATAATCTGTCTGTAATTATTGAATAATTATTAATTGGTGTGAGTTTGTAAGGTGTTAATTTTCCAAAAAGAAGAAATAGTGTTTTAAATTGGTAATTCATTTTAATATTATTTTGAATAGGTTGCAATGACAGTCATAAATCTAATTTGCTAAATTTAAAATCTAATTGGTTAAAATAAAGTAGTATTTTAGACCTGAAGCTAAATAATTGGTGATTAGTTTAGTATTTTGTTTTCTCTGTAGTGAATAATTTACTTACAGCTTACAATTGTAAACTATTACTACATAGAAAGATCATAAGCTAGCAAGAAGGGATACTCCCATTAGTGCTGTAAATGCCAGACTTTTGAAGTAAGTAGGTGATTGAAGTTTTAAACTTCTCAAGCCTTAGATGATGCAGCATTTCATCAGTCTGCCTCATTTTGAACTAGCATTCTAAGATTCATTATTCATCACATTCCCACTTTTAAGGCTTTTTCCCCAATCTTCTCTTCCAACACATGGTGCAGCATTGGTATATACTTTTGTGTTCAATATAAAATAATTTATTTACAGAAACCAAATTATGTTTGTATTTACAATACTTATTACCAAAAAATTACAATTATCATACAGCACTACTCGTTTTTATTTTTTAGAAGATTTAGAATGTTTTTTGAAGCTTAGGTCAATATGTTTTAAAAAATTAGAAAATTTCAATTCTAGACTCAAGTCACGTAAATACATTGAAAAACAAGAATTCAATACATGAAATTAGTAAACACAATATATTGTTATGAATACATGTTCTAAAAATTAGTTTAATTTTATATTCAAAAGAGGTTTAAAACAGGCCATAAATATGGCACTCCAAGAAGGTAAACAGAATCTGCATCAGTTACATTAATACCCAGAGATAATGTTAAAATTTTCAAACAAATTGAGTCTTATGTTTCTATGTAAACAGGAATAAATGTTCATAATTAGTGTTATCAAATTCAAGGCCAACGTTTGTAAAATTTTGAATAGTTTTACCTCCTACGGTTCCAAACATTGAGTTTAGATTTAAATTTAGAAATTATTGGTTGGTTGCAGGGCATAGTGGATCACCCTGCTGAATCAATTAAATGGTTTTCTTAAAATAAATTATTTCATTCATTTCATAGTTGGCTTGGACATAAAGACGGCGACAGACTCACCACCTGTCACGGTGCCCCGAAAATATCTTCGGTGGAAGGTAGGTCAAATGGACTTAATTGTCTAGACTTGACCTCTGTCTACCCCTGTATTGGGAATTGCGTGAAGATACAAATTTCTAGATGGTGGATCGAGAGGGCTCAATTATCTAGACCTCAGCCTACACCAGTATTGGTATTGTCATTATGCTATACATTATGGTTTGCCTAAATTTCATTTATAGTTTTCGTTTGATGTTGTATTTTAAGCTCATGATATAGTTTTATTTTAACTTGAACACACGCACCTCTAGCAGTCCGATCTTCTCGCTGGCCTGTGCCAACTGCAACCTGTACAGTTTGATCTCCTCCCTCTGCTTCTCTTCTAGAACGTTCACCTCCAGTCTGTGTCTGCAAATATATAAATGTATACATCTTATTTTTTTTCCTTTTAGAACTATTAAGAGTCAACTACTGAAGAAAGGCCTCCCCAAAAACTTTCCACAATGGACAGTCCTGTGGCATATGCAGCCATTGACTCCCCGCAACAATTTAGAGGTTGTCCTACACTGAGTTTGTCTGTATATATATATAAATATATCTCTTATATTTCACTAACTATTTAGGAAAAGCTGTGTAAGTTTCGTAAGAGATGATTAAGACAAAAGCCTTCATAATATCAGCGGTTACACACCATTATTTATAATTTTAAAGATAAGTAATATAGTAATTTGACGAAAAAAATTCTATATTTCTTGGGCTTGGGTGTTTTTGGTACCTTCGTTGTTTCCCATTCCTTTACACATATACTTAAGCCGATGATGAAGATCAGAGCAATGTATGTGATGTTGTCCTTATCTATGTATATACTTATTTAAAGTTATTTGAAAGTAGTAACTCACTGCTCTTCGATCCTGGCCATTTGATTATTGTACGTGTCTATGATAGCATTCTCCTTGCCCCTAGCCTCACTGTCCATCTCCCTCTGCGCCTGGTCCAGCTGGATCTGGAACTCCTTCAGTTTCGCGAGCACCGCATCCTCCAATTGCTGCTGGTAGTGGCTCTTCAGTTCGCTCTTCTGTAGTTCCAAATGTTTGTGGAGGGTTTTTATTTCGTTCTCCATCATTTCCTGAAACGAATTGAATTCGTGTGTTATTTCTCTGCCATGTTCTAATGGTGTAATATACGGCTCTCATTTCTTCGTGACTAAGTTTATAGCCTTCTAGACTACTGACAGAAGATAGAGACGACTGTTCTTGGTTATTTTAATTTTATCTTCATTTCTCAATACAGGGGTAGTTAGAAAATAAATAAATATCTACATGCAATTCCCAATACAGGGGTAGACAGAGGTTAAGTCTAGACAATTAAGTCCCTTAGACCCTTTGTCCACCGAAGATTTATTCGGGACAACGTGACAGGTGGTGAGACCGTAGCCGTCTTTATGCCCAAGGAAACGATATAATTCGTACAAGCCTGCCAACTGGAGTTCAAACTCGGGTCTCTTGACTGGAAATTTCGATCACCCAACCACTTGGCTATCGTGACTATTTAGAAGAAGGGTATTTAGAAGTCTAGACAATTATCCTTGCGACCCGCATTTCACCGCATTTAATTTAAGGACATCGTGACAGGTGGAGCCAGTTGCCGTCTTTATGTTCAAGCCAACATATTTAATAGCTTTAGCATTCCCAACCCAAACAAGCATATACCGTTATTTTTATTACAAGCAATAAATTATACATTAAGTCACTTTGCAGTTGGCTCTGACATAAATACGGTGACCACCTGTCACATTCCCCCAAATAATGTCTTCGTTGGTAGGTGGGTCGATACGACCCAATTGTCTAGACCTCAGTTTACCTTTGTATTGAGAATGGCGTGAAGATATTTTTTAGCAACATATTTAATTTTAAAACTTACACATTTCTTTATCATCTCACTATTTTGATTCTGCATATCACATAGCTGTCTCTCGAGTATGTTACACCGGGATCTCTCTTCATTCACTTTCTCTTTGAGGATGTCCTTCTCTTGGCACACTAGAAGTATTTCGTCTTGCAAGGACTGCACCTTTCTGCTTAACTCACTCATTTTACTTCTAGTCAACTCATGTTCTGTTCTTTCCTAATAAAAAGAGAATGATTTGCATTAAATATGTATATACTTAATTATAACAACAACATTGTCATGATAGCAGAGTAGTTGGGTGATCGAAATTCAAGTGAGAGATCAGAGTTCGATTCCCAGGTGGTAGACTTGTACCATTGGGCGTTTTCATAAACTTTTGCACAATTTATTTTGTTGGCTTTGACATGGAGACGGCGACTGGCGCATCACCTATCACGTCAAACATGTCTTTGGTGGAAGGTGGGTTGAAAGAACTTAATTGTCTTGACCTCTGTTTACCCCAGTATTGGGAATGACGTTAAGATTATCTTATTAAACTTTTTTCTTTTAAAGTATGAACATGATTTCCAAATACAGTATATAATACTAATAACCTTTTCCAAAGTATCTTCTAAATTCTTAACACAGTCTGTAGATTGTTTATTCAGTCTCATAACTGTCTCGTAGTTGTCTCTAAGGACACAAATCTCTTTATCTCTACTCTGTATCACTTCATCCTTATCAGCTAAAGACTTTCCAGTACTGTCCTGCAGTTCCTTCTTCTCGGCTGTGAGCAATTTACATTTCTCTTGATAGTCATGTGCCAAGTCCAAAGCTTTGTATAGTTCGGCTTCAAAGTGGCTGGTTTTCTAGAATCACAAATTACATGATTATTAAATTGTAAGTCATAGTTTTGTGCAATGAGCATAGAAGAAACAATGTATGCGGAATTTTGTGGATTTAACTAGGGCATTCTACTATGTGGACCATGAAATATTAAAAGATAAACTAAACAAATATTGAGTTCCAATTTAGCTTAATACTAAGTACTTATAAGTTCACATGAAATAAGCAGACAACAAATGACCAAAATTAGAAACATTTTATATATTAACATTGTAAAGATGTTATGTCTGTACATTGAAGATATTTGAGTGAAACCAAGTGCAATGGGTTACTAGAGCGTGTCTGAGTCCAAAACAAAGATTTTTAGAATTCTTGAAATCTATAAAACAAAACAGAGAAAACATTCATGAGCTAAGAACTGAAATACTGGAGTACCTCAGGGAACTATATTACCTTCGTTGATATTTATTATATATATATTAATTGTAGACCTGTAATCTTACATCTGTATCCATAATATGTATGATGTAACGGTCTCATTTTCTAGCGAACGACATTTTTGCAGGTGATAAGCATCACTGATTGAAAGAAGAAATAAATGAAATTATGAATAATAATGAAAGAAGAATAACACATAATGCCTAAATATTATTGATTGGCTAACATTTACCAAATTAATATATTAATATTAAAACTTGTAAACAATAAAACTAAATTTGAAAATGAACATAAGTTATTATTGGATATAAATTGTAATTGAATAGATTTTTTTAGGACTATATCACTTTGTGGCGAGATAGGCACAACACTTGTCACATTTTTGATGAAAAGTGGTTGAGTGGTTGAATGGCCTATTCCTAAATCGGGAAATTGCTTAAAACAAATTATTGACGATTGCATTAATTGAAGATATCACATTGTGGATTTGTGCTTGAAAATAAATAATTCTCCTTTGCACTGTATATGCTTTCTAACGTTGTGAATCTGACTGCGGTATTAATAGCATACAATGCAAACGTAACATCTAATATGTGACGAGGGCAATTTGATACCAAAAAATTGCATCTTAAGAATTACTCTACAGTTTTAATAACATAAATTGAAATTTATTTCAGTAGTTTTAAATGAGGTTACGGTTAAAACCAATATTTATTTAAAATATTTTGCAAATAGATTATTCTGAATGTTTATCCATGCTGTGATAGTTGTTGAAAATTTTTGAGTAATAGCCGAGTAGTTCGGAATTTCAGTAAGAGACACAAATTCAATTCCCAGGTGGTAGTCTCGGTCTTACAGGGTATATTGAAAGGACTTCATTGCCCAAACCTCTATCAATCCCAATCTGTATTGGGAATGTTGTAAAGATATTTTCCTAAAGAAAATTTTACAATTTTATTTACCTTCTGTGCATCATCAGCGACCATTTTAAAATTGTCCACCTCTTTGACCATTTTGTCTAGAGCAGCTCTGTGTCGTTCTTCCGCTCTATCTAAGCTATGTGTAAGTCTGAGCCAAGCTTCTCTGAGTTTATTTAAAGCAGCGTCTTTGCTCCGGTCAACTCTTATTGCTACCGCTAGCTTCTCCTGCTGCTCTAGAATCTTCCGTTGAAGTTGCTGGATCATAACTTCACAATGCTAAAAACGATATAATGCATAAGATGTAGTTATGCCCAAAAATTTCAGAAACCTAATAGATCCAAATATATTAAAGATTGGACTGCAACTCCTCAAACCCAAAGAGAACTTCATGGATGAGTGGCATACACACCAAAAGAGAGATAGAAAAGGTGGGCAAATGGACTTACTTTTCTTGACCTCAGTCCAATGCGGAGAATATTTATGAAGATAATTAATAACATTTCACATAAAAATTTAAGTATTTCTGTCTTTGCTGGTTTAGTGTTAGGTATGTATGCCACTCATCCACGACCTTGATGGACGAGGGGTGTATACTGGTTCATGTTGTAGCAAGCACTGAAGTTCTGAGTTCTTTCCAAGATGATTCAGTGCAGAGAAAACACTATCTACATTGTCTTAAGTCTGGATTTTTCTAGTATCTTTGTTGTATCCAATTCTATAACAAAGTGCTTTAGCTACTTACTTTGGGATCAGAGCAATGTGTGTGATGCTGTCTCTATCTGCAATTGATACAGTTGCAGTGTCAGAAATTCCACTCAAATAATACCACAAAAGTAGTGAGGGCAAGACTTTTACATGCACAACTTCTCCTTCAACACAAGTCTCAGTGACAGACATCAACTATTAGAGGTCTCGAAGATTTCTAGTACATCCTTGACACTCCAGAGAATGATCAGTCACATGATGGAACCATTCATTCAAGATTTGATTCAAAATTGCTAATATATCATTGATATTCCACTACATAAGTGAGAAATAGAATAAAACAATTTTTCTTTATACAAAATTAATTTTCAATATAACACTTACCTCTCTTTTCAGTCTCTCTTCTTCTAACTTCAAGCTCTCTGCTCTTTCAAGGCGCTCACCTTTCTCACCCCACAATTCACTTAAACTTAAAAGATCTGTATCAATAGAGTCAATTTGGAATGCTGCCATTTTATCTTTGTTACTCTCAAAAGGTCTCATTTGTGGCATTTTAAAATCTCCCTTTGATGACAAGTACTCATTTGTATCTGTTACTGACGAGGGACTATTTTGAGAATAGCTTTGAGATTTAAATTGTTCCAATACTTTGGAAGCACGATTAAAAATTTTATTTGATGTTGGCTTAAATGTATCTAAATAACTTGAACTTTGTGAATATTTCTTAGGGGTAGACGTCGGCTGAGTATCTCTATCACAGAAATTTAATTTTCTTATACTTGGAGCCTTTGTATTTGTGTGACTTTCTTGTTTCACTTGAGTAGGGGATTATCGTTTGCAGAACCGTCTACAAACTCAGATTTGTTCAATGAAGGTGGTACACTTTCAGATTGTCCATTATTTTTGAGTAAATAAATATACTTATCTAATATATCACTTGTCACCTTCCTCCCACTTGGCAACTGAATTTCTTTATCTTCAGTTTTCAATTCCATTTCATTTTCTATATAACAGCCTGTGGCTTTTATAACATTTTCAGCACTTAGCTTCTCTCCTCCCTTGTATCTTGTCTCTGGACTCTCATAAGCTTCAACTTTTGTTAAAAACTCATCTATTTCATGAAGGAGTAGCTTATCATTATTTTTACTTGGTGTAGAGACTATACTACTTATGTCGCCATCCATGCTTTGCGTATCATGTATTATTTCTGGATTGTGATGATTTATCGTATCTTTTAACTTTAATGCAGGAACAGTTTTGTCATGTGTACTTACGGAATCATAACTAACTAAAGACAAATCTGCTTTTTTATCTCGCTTGTATAATTTACGACGCCGTCTGCGAGGAAAGGTGAAACATTTACGATCTAAACTCCGACAACCGATGCTGTCGTTCCAAGCTTTAATTTTCACAGTACCAGCACTGGAGACTGTACTCGTATTCAATTCTAAGGAATCCAATCTGGACTCTATCGAATGCACTTGGTTAACTAAGTTGCCTAATACTTGGGCAGTACAAGAAATCTGTTTATGAACGACTGTTCTTGAGGATTCTAGCAAGGAATCGTCTGAATCCGAAGTGCAAACAAGAAAAAATTTCGGCGGTATCAGAAGAAGTACATCAGTATCGTCGGTCTCACTCATCACAAAAGCTTAAAGATATTCGATTAATAGAAAATAGAGCCATTATACTTTATTAGATTATAAATTGCAAATCTACTATATTTCAAGAACAATAGTTATTTAAAGTATCTGATGGACAAACACCAAACAAACACCAAGGAACATGCAACCATCGTTCTATGACAAACTGTCAATGTCACTCATATCATACATTGAGTTTTTTTTCTCTAGTAACCCTGTGGTCCAATATTACAACAATTGTTTTTACGTTAATTCTAAATTTCACAAAAAGTCCTTGAAAATAGCACTATAACGATATCATTGAAGTGGTGGCGTGATATCCAAATCCATCCTAAGGGTGAACAAGTTCCACACGTGCACGTACTGCAATTTCTTTAAACTGGACGATAAATAAATAAAATAAATATCTTCACGCAATTCCCAATACAGGGGTAGACAGAGGACTAGTCTAAACAATTAAGTCCCTTTGACCCACCTTCCACCGAAGATATTTTCGGGACAACGTGACAGGTGGTGAGCCCGTCGCCGTCTTTATATCCAAGCCAACGATGTAATTCGTATATAATTTTTTGAAAAACTCATTGATATTGCCATCTGGGGTTCGAACTCGGGTCTCTAGACTCGAAATTCCGACCACCCAACCACTCGAGACTTAACGTGGATGATAATATTTTAAAAATTTAATAAATCATCTCAAAACCCTTTTAAAAGATTATGCGTCATTCATAAACATGTCGGCGAAGGGTAGGTCACATGAGGCAACTCGTTGTTAAATCCGTCTTGTGCCATATCAGAAAACTAATCTAAATGGATGGAAACGCAGTAAGATCGATAACAGGAAGATGACCGTTCACACTGCCGTCCATTTCGAAAGTGAAGCCTCGAGAATTTTTTTTTTTTATAACCGTGGAGGAAATGTTGTATGCACGAACGTTCCTTAGCCAGGAGGCCACCGAAACGAACAGTGTCGGGTTCGAATCTCAGAAGGAGAAGCATACCGACTAAAACCATCCACGGGATGCTGTTGGCCCGGAGGCATTTACAGCTACATCTAAAGAGACTTGCGAGGAGAGGCTCGCAAGTTAGAAGTTGAAGACAATAATGGCTGCTGCTGCGAAGCGCTGCGTCCCCTAGAACGAAAGAGAAGACTTCCGAAATGGGGGATGGGCCATGCGATCCGAGGGCCCCAGTTGGTTTGGAGGAAAATCTCCTCTCGGATCGCCTTGTGATAACCATTTAGTGACGACTACGACTACGAGAAAGTCTAGTCGTGAAATTACGACGATGGCGAGGTTGCGTAAGCCGCACGACGCGGCTTGTGTCTGTAATTGTGCGAATGTACGTAGGGGGCGGGGCCTCATATGCATTATTCTCACGGGTGATTGCGTCATCATCGTCTATGATGACGCATTTCGGGCGCCTCAATCGAGGTGTAGTATCGCGCGCGGGTGTGTAATTCCCTAACGCTGCCACTAGCGGGTTTGTATGTAAATTTGTCCTATTGAAGTAGTCGATGGAGAACTTTTTAAATAGCGCTGCCATTGTAGGCAGTTTGAGATCGCGGTGCAGATCTACATTCCGCATATATACGGGAGCGCCGGTTGCGCGGCGCATGAATCGATTCATGTACTTCAACCGTACTTTCGGGACGTGCGCGAATACTATACTGGAAGCCTCGAGAATATTTTGAAGACACTTTATATCAGAAGTCAAATGACATTGACAACACATAGTAGTCAAATCCGCTCTGTCACTTCCCATGTCGACCCCACTCAAGCGCCCTACTTGCACGTTTCCGAAGACTTTTAATGGATGGCGTTGTAACCAAAATTGTTGCCTTATCTTGATTCTGCGACAAACATATAAGACCACGATTTTAACTTAACCTTTCTCCTTAAACAGAGTTCAAGCAAGAATTATGAAAATTGGTTCAAAAATACATAAGAATATGCAACAGGTTGTAGAAGCGATTTTAATAAGTCTTGCATACCGACAACATAGTCAAAATCAATTTAGCGGTTTTAGTGTGAAGTTCAAAAATCTAAATTACTTGAGGAACTGCACGTGGGGTGGGCACCTTTAAGTAATAAATTGGGGAACGAGTGGATTTACTATTTCTTTATACACTGTAGTTGATCACTGATTTGCCTTTTTCGCAACTAGGGCCATTTGTTAGTATACAAAAGAAATAATAAACAAATTAATAAAGCGCTATGTTAGTATTAAAAATTGAGCTACACATTGAAAAATAAAACAAGATAACACAAAACAGTCACAATAACTAACTAACTAACTAATAAGCTCATTTATTTACACATATTGATTCACCGAACAAAAACTTTTATAAAACGGTGAAGGTTCGGTGAATCTAACTTTTCAGCTAACATTTTCAAAATACTGTTAGAGCTCGAACGCAGTCTTGCTAGTAGTGATGATGTTTTCTTTCTTAAAATAGCATAGAATTCATCTGTTCGCTCTTGAGCAAACATACCAGAGGCTGAACAAAACCGCGGCAAACCCAACAAATACTAAACCCGTTATTGTATTGCACCCTAATTTTAGTGTAGTCAAACCACAGGCTTCCCGTGCAGAAAGTTTGACAGTAAGCTTTAAATATCGTTATTTTAGCTTCTATACTACACCGAGAAAACCTGCGGGCCAACATGTTGCACCTTATAGCTAAGGATAGGCTTAATGGGATTTTTATTTTTGTATATTCACGCACAGCCACGGGGTAGCCAGAGAGAACAGGGCGTAAAGTGTCACTACCAGCTTTTGTTAACTGCTGTCGAGACACAATATTAATTAGGTAGGAATAACATATACAACCCTGTTTTACGGCCGTTTGGACTTTAAACATAGGTGGTAGGTCATGCCCTACCCGCACACCGGTTTTGCTGTCACAATAAAGTGACTGCACAGTCCTTAGCGGTGGGCCATCAACACCATAACCCGGCAACAGTTCCCACATTTTCGTCCTTACAACTTTATTAAGCCTTCTCAAGATTTACAAAAGCACATAAAATCCTCTAGTTAGCAGCCAGAAGCTTTTACCGTGATCATGCGGAAACAAAACATTTGATCCATGCAGCCCCTTTCGGGTCTACATCCGCATTGTGCTTCCTAAAATCTTCGTTCCGTGCTATAACCTTCGTGTAAACTTTACTTGCTAAAGTCTAAATCTAAAGTCTCGCAGCTTTAACATATTTCAAACTTCGAATCGCACATTTAATATCTTTCATATTTTGTCATTGAAGTCCTAATTTTGTGTACAAGTTACGACGACATCCCCGAATTATTCATTACGATCATAGCACGCATACATTTTTCTATAAAAGTCGCTCCATCGCTGCATGACATCCGATTTTTCCGAAAGCACTTTGTTCATTCTTAAGGCTGTTGCACAACTTCTAAACAGCCAAAAGGAATAACTTTGTCAGCTCCAATTTAAAGCGAACCCAGAGAAGTTTTATGTTCATAATCTGATATTCAGTCATAACATCGACCAATCGAGACGACAGCAGCACCCCCTCTCTTGGCTGGCGCACTCGCTCTTCGGTGTCACTGCCCTTTCCGTTTGGTCTCCAACAAACACACGACATTAATTCTCTTTCTTTTATTATTTCGATCAAGTCATTCGTAATATCGCTCATGCCTCCTCTAAAATACCACGTCGCAGTTTGCACTCCGTTCTCCACCTCCCGCCTAATCGAACTGTGTGTCGGGTGGCGGTCACCATCGCCGCTTTGCACACGGCATCCACATCAACAGGGACGAGATGGTGTGCATCGCCTTGGGGGGACGCTTTAACCCTCTGTGGCATGGTTGTGCAGCTGTGTAGAATTGCAGCCATGAAAAGGGTTAGTAGGTGTCGCGACGAGCACGCTTCTACATTGACCCCCGTTACTTCTTTATTTAATGGAATGATTATGATTGATTGATGATGATTAAATGGAGCTAACAGAACAGATAATGATGACTACAGAAGCTCATAACCGGCAAACCGTTTTCAAAGGTTACAGATGCCAGAGAATATAACCACTATGTTTTACAGATGCGTTTTCCCCCCTTTATAATTAAGATGTAATGCCTCATAGACCATAATAATACTAGCTTTTTCTAGCTTCAAACCAGAACATAATAGTCATATACTACTATTTTGTGGTAAAAAGAGATGAATTGACCCAGGTAACTTCTAGGCACAGAAGTTTTTAATTTTAATCTGGTATTTTCAAGATGGCTATCCTATCCCTTAGTCACTTCTTCCAACACCTAAATTAAGATGGGGGGTAGTAAATTCTCATGATGATACATACCACATTAAGTATGTCATATCCACAAAACATAATATTACACAAAGTAAATAAAAGTAACCAGGTATATATTTATTTTACATTTAACATTAAAATAACTTAAAGGATTACCAAAGAACATAATTAAACTTAATAAATTACATTTGGAAAAACACTTTCATATTTACATTTAAACCGACATAAATCTCTTATCAAGAAGCCCTAACAGTATGTATAGGTGTTTGTTTTATGAAGGAATCTAATTTATTCTTAAAAACTTCACTAGTAATTGGTTCTCCAATACCGCACAGAGGATTCCTTATCGCATATTTGACATATACTTCAGCATAGATCTTTTTCAACAATTCACGCACACCTTGTGCCTGGTTATCTGTATTCATTACAAACTTCAAGCCCGAAGGAGTTTCTAAACAGTGAAGCGTGTATTTTGATGTTTTGTAGTTCATGAAACCATCTTTTGGATCCAAGGGTGATATTTTGGTGACAAATGATTTAATTGAGAATAACATTCCATACATAAGTTTTCCCTCCTGAAAGAAATATTTTGGTTAATATTTTTACTTTCATTAAGGTCGAAGTTATTAAAGCTTCAAACATGATACTATTGAATTTGTACTGTAACGAAAAAAATGTTTTTTTATTTAATTAAGCTATTATTTTGTTTATTTATAGTAGATACCAGATGTAAAGATGGCAAAGAGTCCTATATTAATCCAATCTATATAGGGAGATAAATACTAATTTTCTTTGCAAGTGTTTCGTGATTTCTGAACAGACTAACTAAAAAAGATGTTTATTCAGCAAAACTCATTATTCCACATATTTTATTCCTTAATTGTACAAATTTCAAAGCAGAAAAGAAACCTGAGGAGGGTGGTTTCCAGAAGTGGTCACAACACACAATAAAAATAGTATAGCAGCAAAGCAAAAAGCTCATTGTTGTAAATTGATTTTTGTTTATATTCTAAGGTAACTTATTACAAAATAAAGTTACAAAATTTATTGCTTATTCAGTTGTTTAAATTAGTAATGTAATTTTAAATCAAGCCATTGTGTATGAAATTCTAGTATATATCTTGTAGTAGACATTTCAGGAATTCTTAAATAATATTGAATTACTTTGTATGTAACAAAGTTAGTTACGAGATAAATTTTATTTTATAATTATTTTATTCAATTATAAAATCATTATCAATTATACAATTTTACTAACCAATTACCTTCGGCAGTAAATAATACAAAGAGCTTACAATTAGATTTAACAAACAAAAACATCCAAATCAAAAATTATGAGCTGAACTCTATTTGGTATTGAGCATGCTTTGTGTATTATAAGAACAAAACAATAAAAGGTAAAAAATACAGTAATGGTGCTGGTACTATGTTAGGTAAGTAGTAACCTTGTCATCAACATCCTTTGAAGACTACCAACTTTTCTTTCGCAAAATACTTTGGCTGTAAAGCTCTTAATAGCTATTGAAAACTAAATGGTTTTAAAAAATAATACAGACATGCCATTACTACATTCAGGCATGTGACTTACCTCTTCTCGCGACATACCAGATTGTTTGGATCTGCTCCATTCTCCATAATACAATAAAGTTCCGTAGCGATCAAATATATACATATTATGGATTGTCATATTGTATATTTTAAGTAAATTAAATTTTCATTGATGTATTACCTTGCCCTACTATGATTCAAATCTTGAACGAAAAAACATAGATGTAGCTCTGAAAGAAATATACCTAGTGATAACAATTCTTTTTATAATAAGTAAGGTAATTCAGGGCTTTCAAGTATACAATACAGTTCATTCTCTAAAATTAATAAATTATACATACATCAGTTTAAGTGATAGCCAAAGAGTATATCATACAAAGAGTATGTAATCACTGATATAATAACAAGGTACGTTATAGTGACAGCTAGAACGTAGTGGTTATATTCTCTTTGGCTTCTGAGTTTCTTTTTAAAACGTAGTACTTACTAGACATATTCTCTATTTTCTTTTTAATCTGTGGAATGTGTGAACCTTGTCGTGAATCGATTTGTGATGCGAAAAATGAATAATGTGTTGAAATAAAATAACAATTATTATAGCCGTATAAAGTTATACATTACAATTTTAGTTTTTAAAACCAGGTTAAAAATTCATCGATTCTTATTAATGCTATTTTACATTAGAATAACATTGAGGTTATATTCTTACCTAATATTTTTCAGAACGTACATAATATTATAAAATATGGATGAATATTCAAGAGAACCGTGTCCATGGCGTATACTTGATGATTCCGGTGGTGCTTTTATTATGGGAGCTATTGGAGGCGGCATATTTCACTCAATTAAAGGTTTTAGAAATGCACCAATTGGTTTCAATCGGAAAATGGTATGTATTTAAATTACATATTAATTGAAGTTATATTCATTGTTTCTCCCACAGTTAAGTTCAAAAAGTAAACTTTATTTTGCTCCCTACTAGCTTGGAAGCTTAGCTGCAATCAAAGAAAGGTCACCCATTGTGGCCGGAAATTTTGCAGTATGGGGTGGCATGTTCTCAACAATAGACTGTTCACTAGTATACCTACGCCAGAAAGAAGATCCTTGGAATTCTATAATGAGTGGAGCACTAACTGGAGGAATATTAGCAGCCAGAAACGGTATGTTCTTATCAACTAGTCTGTTTTACTTTTTTTTAATGTAACAGCCTTTAATCTTAATAATTGACACCATAAACTAAAAAAAAAGTCATGATAGCCGAATGGTTGGGTGGTCGGAATTTCGAGTCAAGAGACCCGAGTTTGATCCCCAGATGGCAGGCTCGTACCAAAGGGTTTTCCAAAAAACTTATGTACAAATTATATCGTTGGCTTGGACATTAAGATCGCAATGGACTCACCACCTGTCATGTTGTCGCGAAAATGTCTTCGGTGGAAGGTGGGTCAAAGAGACTTAATTGTCTAGACTTGACCTCTGTCTACCCCTATATTGGGAATTGCGTGAAGATATTTATATTTATTTATAAACTAAAAAAAAAGTCACGATAGCCGAATGGTTGGGTGGTCGGAATTTCGAGTCAAGAGACCCGAGTTTGATCCCCAGATGGCAGGCTCATACCAAAGGGTTTTCCAAAAAACTTATGTACAAATTATATCGTTGGCTTCGACATTAAGATCGCAATGGACTCACCACCTGTCATGTTGTCGCGAAAATGTCTTCGGTGGAAGATGGGTCAAAGGGACTTAATTGTCTAGACTAGACCTCTGTCTACACCTGTATTGGGAATTGCGTGAAGATATTTATTTATTTATAAACTATAGTCTACAAAGGGACTTAAAGCCTGCTTGTATTCTAAAAATGTAAACCTGTGTCATTGTGAAAGGTATGTCTAAGGTACCAGCTAAAAAAAACAAAAAAATAACTACAAGACTTGATGATTTAAACATAGGTCAACTAGAGGCTAGCAGCAACAAGAAGAATTGGTGGCATTCTCAAGGCCAAAAAGTCACTAAAATGAAACACTAAATTTACTTATTTTGAAAGCAAATGGCAATGGGCTAATCAATTTGTATAGTTGTGACAAAGTTTTACCACCTCTGTGGAGTGGTGTAATCACTGGTTTTCAAGATGATAGTGCTGAAGTCATGGTAACAATTCTAAGATAGGTTAATGTAGAAAACCGCTTCTCTATAATGTTTTGGAGTATGGGCGTTTTTGTGGTACCTTCATTGTTTTTGATTCCATCATACAATGTATTTGATGTCTTCCACATTTATATATTTTATTTATTTATTTAATGAGTGCTGTTATCCACTGGGAAAATATTATTTTAACTTATCCATCTGCAAATATGACAAATTAACTAACAAGTTATAACCTTTCCAGGGAATAAAACTTGCAAATTGGCAACATTTGTTACTAAGATTGCTAGATTGCCTCTATATATTTCCTAATTCTTTATTAAAAAGAGGAGGCCAGATTCTACTGTACAAAATATCGTTTCCTTCACATTTTTGAAATGTTGTTTGTAAAGTTAATTTTTATCTCTTTCAGGTGTTCCAGCAATGGCTGGCAGTGCGTTAGTGGGAGGTATTCTCCTTGCTTTAATTGAAGGAATTGGTATAATGTTCACTAGACTTTCAGCAGAGCAGTTCAAACCACAGCAACCTATTTTCGAAGATCCTCAATATTAGGACAAAGTCAAGGACAGAGCCAGTCTTTCCAATAGCAAAATACGAATTTGTTTTCTGATTTGTACAGTCTGAAATAAAAGCAAGATTCTTTGTTTAAATTTTTGTGTTATAACAGATTAATCAATGTTGTATAAACACTATAGCTATTTTCTTCCAAAAACAATTAATCAAGCAATTCATCATTATATTTAAAAAAAATATAATTTATCTTATATATGGTGCACAGTGGAGTCTCTTGCTCTCATGTTTCTCAAAAAATTTTAGTGATCTGCCCAGTTATGGGCATTATCAGGCTGCTACTTGATTTACTTTCTACATAAATTTAGATGCTGATGTTATTACAATATCTTGTAATCAGATCTCAAATAAAATTGCAATCTTTGTTAGTTACTCAGCATCTATATAATTATCATCTTTGTAATGTAAACTGGAGTGGTTAAAATGGGGCTTATATTCATGGCCATGGTAAACACAAACCATCAGACAGAATTTTAGTTTGTTCATAGTTCACAGTTTGAAATCTATTTTAATACTTTGTGACTTGAAAGGTAATTGGTGTAATTAATTACTTTACATAGCAGTTATGGTTCGTTAATGTTAAATAAAACATACATGATTGTTAAATATATCTTTTTTTAAAGAGTAGGCAGAGACTGCATACTTGGCAACTATCCTACCACATTTTTACCTGTGTAATTTTATCAATTCTTTGATCTATGTGTGTAAGTTTGAAATGATTTGTTAGTTAAACATTTGTCTTTGTCTGGACTACCCATTCTTAAAGTTCCATGAATTTTAGTTTTCAGACTGTACAATAACCTAAAAATATTGTTTTGAATAACCAAATTAGGGTTTGTCCATATCCGAGATGATTGAGTGGGATTATTTACTTCTGTGATATTTTCAGTTCCGTACTGATTGTTTATAATTTCACTCGAAATTGATGGTATGGTTAAGTGGTGAACATTAGAATGGTTAATAATATAATTTAAATCGAATATAACATATTACCTGCAATTATAACATTCAACATATTTATTTGTTTCCCATATAGTTGAATGATATTGTATGCATTGTAAAGAACAAAAGCATAGATAGATAAGAGCAAATAGTCATGAAGAATTATTTAGCCTTTCTTCTTATTTGTTTAATTTAAAATATCTCTTGATTTTGTTTTGTACAAACATATAAGTTGTAGACAATATGTTATGTCATGATTATTTTAAAATAAACATTGTTTTTAATCTTTTATTTTATTTTATCTAAATAAGTAACATCTTCCTCTGAGTCTAGAAGTTGCCTGGGTCAATACCACATTCTTATCTATTTCTGTTACCAAATAGCAGTATTGACTGTTGTTTCAGTTTGAAGGTAATAGTGAGCCATCATAATCATGAGCTAATATAGATTCTATCTCCGTCCTCAAAGGTGAAAAGGCATCAGAAACCTTTTAAAATTATTTACATATGTGCATCGGCTGCAAAAGCCACTTAGCATCGGTCCATTAGGTTGACTGTTTTTACCCTACTGCATTAATTACAAATCTTGTATAATAGTTAGATTTTACGGGCTGATTCCGCAATTCCACGAGCGCGTATTTTGCGTATGGGCAGTATTGTCTAAGCTTACTCGAGCCAACTCAACTCCTCGAAGAATCCCAGTAGCCCCTTGAAGTTACCGGTAACCTCGGGGAGAGATCTCGGTGCACTGAGATGATTGGCCCTGTATCCCGCGACCTTTGGACACGCCAATAAGACGTGTGCCGCCGTCTCCTCGGCCTCCATGCACGCTCGGCACTTAGGGCTGTCGGTACCACCTAAATTAAACAGATGTTTGTTAAATTGACCATGACCAGTTAATGCAGTAGTTACGTTCCGAATTTGGGGCTTATTCAGACGTAGGAGTATTTTAGCAACTCGACAATTGATTGCCGGTAGTGCTTCTTTAGCCTGCCTGCACTCTGGGTGGACCACCCAGAGCCGTGCATGTTGCTGCTTCGTACGGTTATGTACCTGGGATCGAAGGAAGCTAAAGGGTAGGGGGACGACGGGTTCTGATCCCATCGGATGCGCACTGGATCTCTGCGCCAGTTCGTCTGGCCGCATCGTTACCTTTAGACCAGCTGTGACCCTTTATCCACTGGAGGATTACTTTGTTGGATCTACATACCTCATTTAACCTGTGGTAACATTTGTAAATTCGCCCTGAGTTTATAACATTACTGTTTAGGGCTTGCAGTGTATAATAGTTAACAAATATTACAGACTAAGTGTATAATAGTTAACATATATTATAGACTATTTTTAATCTATATAATAAAGGCCTGCCATTTTGCACACATAACTGAAAAATTTCTGGATGGATTTCAATTAAGTTTTATTACTTGTACACGAGGTCCAAGTGAATAAAAATAGTGTGACGTCTTAACTTAACTTGTAGTTTTAACGATTTTATTCTTACATTTTAGTTTACAGCGCTTTCCGTGGACGAATGGTGTAAACACCGATTTCGGTTCCTACCGGGTTCGATTCCTGGAATGGGGTCGATTCCTGGGGTCAATGTAGAAATGCCACTTTCTTCATTTCCTCGGGTCTGGGTGTTTGTGGTGCCTTCGTTGTTTCCGATTCCCACGCCTTAAGTGCTTTAGCTTCTTACATTGGGTTTGGAGCAATGTATATGTATTTATTTATTTATTTTCATAAGGTCTAAGTGCATAAAAATATTACGACTTCTTTTTTTATCTTCACGCTCAATCCCTGACGGGGTAGCCAGAGAGAACAGATCGCCAAATGTCACGATCCCTGCATACCTCTTTCGCTTCTTTCAGATTCATCATCTTCTTCATACATGCACGTCGAGGTATCCGAGTACTCTTGACCCTCCCCTCTTCGAGCAATTTGCTCACATGGTCTTCGAAAGTTAGTCTCGGTCTACCTCGACCCCTTTTAATGTTAACTTTCGCGCTATATATTTTCTTCACCATTGTCTTCACTCATTCGCTCAACGTGCCCGAACCATCGAAGCACGCCCTTATCAATTTTTGTGACAAGGTCATCTTTCAAACCTGCCATATTGCGAATCTCTTCGTTTCGCTTTCGGTCGGCCATGGTAAGGCCGCACTATTTTACGAAGAGATCGCATCTCCACTGCATTCAACCTGCTTCTATGCTTCTTCTGGCATACCTAGGTTTCGCTCGTATTGCAAGGCGTGCATTTTTCACTACGCCTTGCCTTTTGATTAACGCAGTCAGGGCACCATTGACTTTGTTCCCGGCAGCGACACGCTTGTCCACATCTTCCATCCCGGATAAACGCACTCCCCAAGTATACAATTTCATTCAACTGTTCTAGACATTCCTGATTTACCCATATTTCACACTTCGTTCTTTCTTCGTCCCTTTCAAATACCAGAACCTTAGTTTTGTTAGCGACTTCTTAATTTATTTTATAATTTTAACGATTTTATTTTCATAAGTAGTATGTGCTCAGCTATGTGTTTTGTCGCCACGGTGAAGTGGGGCAAGGAAACTCAAAACGTTAATGAAATTATTTCTTATACAAATATTTAATTTGATTTTATGCTTACAGAAATATTTCATAAAATGTCATTAAATTTAATTATAAGAAAATTTGTTATTTAAGGATTAGCTTATATGCAATCACCAACCAACCTGGTAAGACAAAATTTTAAAAAGTCCTTCCCAAACAATAATTTCCATGAAACTTAATATCAATGCTAAATAGGCTGAGATTGCTTCTAACATAAGGCAGTAGTTTTTTTTAAATCTCAGGATAGGAATTTGAGTCAATAAACCCCGAGTCTGATCCCCACGGCTCATACTAATGGTTTTTTTTAATACTTATCTCATCACCTGTCACATTGTCTCTAAAATGTCATCAGTGGAAAAGTGGGTCGATAAGACTTAATTGTCTAGACCTATGTCTACCACTGTATTGGGAATGGCGAAATAAATTTATAAATAATAAATAAATATATGTTAACGCAATTCCCAATACAGGGATAGACAGAGGTCTAGTCTAGACAATTAAGTCCCTTCGACCTACCTTCCACTGAAGATAAACAACGTGACAGGTGGTAAGACCATCGCGGTCTTTATGTCCAAGCCAACAATAATTAATTTTATATAATAATAAAACACCATTACATAAATAACATTTATTGAATATCGGAGTGGTTGCTAAATCAATCTGCCAAGATTTCTAGGTATGCTGTTACTACATGTCATAGCTGAGAGTCCTAGAAATAATCCTGACTAAAACTATGAACTAGAATTATTGACTATTTAGTATTGGTTGATTTGTTTCATTCTATGATACTTCTCTCCCGTTTGGTGTTCAGTAAAGTTGCAGCCCAGAGGCTAGTATGTTAAGATTTGTATTTAGAAGAAAGATGCCAAGGAACAATGTCAACAAATGATATGATCATTTGTATTCTTAAGATAAATATCTTTCATTTTTCTAATTGATTTCTAACTGACTTAACAGCTTAGTATTAAGTGGTTACTAAGATAGAAAATTGCATTGTCCACACATCGTAACATAGTTATAACACTCCATTAGTAACACTAAAGTGGATTTTTTTTTATAGAAAAGGTAGGCAAACAAGCTGGTGGCTCACATGGTGGTAAGTGATTACCGCCATCCATGAACACCCGCAATACTAGAGGTGTTGCCGACCTTAGTATCCCCCCCATAATTGGGGGAGGGGGGTGTGTGGGCCTCCAGTTACCTGCACTCACCAGACGAAACGCAGAAGCCGTTTAGAATTCTACTTCACGCCGGTATTCTGTGAGGTCATGGTACTTCCCCAGTTGAGCCGGCCCATTCATGCAACAACAAAAGCTGGTGCGTGGCTCTAGCACTGTTAAAATATACTATATAGATACTCATTTGCAAGTGTAAAAAGGAGTGTTCTGCTATTTTTTATATTATTATGAAGAATACAGATTGTATTGGTCTAGTATATATAATATATATTAGAGTACATAAAATATATATTACAATAGCTGTATGAATATGAGCTTAAAGTTTGTATGTTTTGAACTTGAAAGTCTTTTTTATTATATACATTCTTTAATTAAAGTTACTACTTTTATTCATTTGTTTAATAACAACTTTGAATTTAATATGTACATTTTAAGACATATTTCATTTTATTTAGAAACATCACATCACAACATATTGGCTTAAAAAACAACTTTGATAAGGGCTTAGAACTGGAATTCTACATAATGTTAGAACATTTTCTTCAGCACTTTGTGTTCATTTGTATCCATACAAGATATCATTTGGATATGTCTTTATTTTGTGCTATGGTTGGGTGTTGATTGGCCTGTTTTGTACAGCGCTCTCTCCCATTTTCCTAATTTCTTGAATGACATGAGCTAAAACTTCTGGGTCCACACCAAGCTCACATAGTCTAATGCAAATCGTTAATGTTTCTTGATCAAGTCCTGTATTTAGAAGTTGCGAGATTTGGTACAACATTTGAAATGCTTCCCGTGCTTGCCCAATTTGGGCATTTTTTTCTGAGGTCATGGTGACTGCTGTAAACAAAGACGATATAAAAAACGCTACATGTAGAAATGTACTTCATAACATGAATATTCAATCAAGAACTTACAATGTATCTCGTCTGCATAGATACATAAATTAATTTGATTGAACAATTTATTTTTTACGAAAACAAATTTATACTGTCGGGCATTCGGCTCGTCAATTCAATCTGTCAAAGTTTCTTTTTTGGTGATTATGGCCTGGTATATAGACCTTTAGTCCAAAATCTGTCAAAGTCATATTGTCAAACAACAGAATAAACCTACGAGTGTTTCATTCGCAATGTTTTAGGTGAATACAGTATCGTAATAATTAGTGACCAAATAAAAGTATAATTATAATCTAGTATTGCGTAATTTAAAAAAAAAAAACCTGGAAAACATTTTTGTTTCGTAGATAGTGATAATTTATCATTATCATTATAATTTAATTTAATACATAACGCAGTGTTGGTACCGACTTTGTTATATGGCAGCGAAACCTGGGTATGCCAGAAGAAGCATAAAAGCAGGTTGAATGCAGTGGAGATGCGATCTCTTCGTAAAATGTGCGGCCTTACCATGGCCGACCGAAACCGAAACGAAGAGATTCGCAATATGGCAGGTTTGAAAGATGACCTTGTCTCAAAAATGGATAAGGGCGTGCTTCGATGGTTTGGGCACGTTGAGCGAATGAGTGAAGACCGAATGGTGAAGAAAATATATAGCGCGAAAGTTAATATTAAAAGGTGTCGAGGTAGACCGAGATTAGCTTTCGAAGACCATGTGAGCAAATTGCTCGAAGAGAGGAGGGTCAAGAGTACTCGGAAACCTAGACGTGCATGTATGAAGAAGATGATGAATCTGAAAGAAGCGAAAGAAGTATGTAGGGATCGTGACACTTGGCGATTTGTTCTCTCTGGCTACCCCGTCAGGGATTGTGCGTGAAGATAAATAAATAAATAAATAAAAATATTATAATTTAAATAAAAATTGAAAGGTACCTAACGCCGTGTTATTGCCAGTATTTAACCTTGATTGTTTCATAAAGTTACTAGTTAGTACTTTGAATGTCGGCTATTAATACAAGTAGATGGCATACTCACAAAATTATGAAAAGTTTTTTCCGTCATTTTCAAATAACGGAGGACATTTTTGACAATATTTACATGGGTGTCATTTTCGAAGTTATTCGAGGTGCGAATTACGAAATTGATGTCAATTTGAAGACTCAAAAATGTGGGACCAAGTAATTTGGAAAACAACCACAAAAATAAGATAGTTTCTTAATTTTTTTAAGATCCTTAATATTCATAGAATCAAAATAATTTAAATTTACTACCTTTACGACACTGACATGAAACTATGAATTTTTTATTACGGACTGCTAGTAGTAATACTGAATATATTGAATATATGAATACTTCGTGGTTCATGAAATTCTCAAAAGAAATATTTGTGATTTCGCCCTTAATAAAAGTGAAATCTCTTAAAGTGGAAACACCGCCACAGATTATCACTAGTTTGCCCCAGTTTTAAACTTATGTCCAGTTGATGCATGCTAAACATGAACGTCATTATTGCAGCAGTTAACGGAACGCATTATACACTTATAACTTACAACGCGTTTTTGTAAATTGATAAATATCGTTATTGTTATTCTTATTTCCAGTTACCAAAGAGAATATAATCACTACCTACGTATTATTGGTACCATTAACGCTATTGATATTTTTTTTCATAAATAAACTTCAGCCGCACGATAGCCTAGCGAGAACTGTGGACATGGCACTTATAATATTGGCGGTTTACAATTTATGTTCTTGCCTTACACTAATAAAAATATTCTTTATTTTTATTTATTTATATTTATTTATCTTCACGCACAATCCCTGACGGGGTAGCCAGAGAGAACAGATCGCCAAGTGTCACGATCTCTACATACTTCTTTCGCTTCTTTCATATTCATCATCTTCTTCTTTCAAAGAAAATCTTTAGCCATTATTTATAGGCTGCATCTTTACTTTTTTAAAGCAAACATTTGTGAGATGAATGTGAATGTTAGTGCTCGTGTTATATGCACTTGTAAGTATTTATGTTTGTAAATATTTTGGTTAGGACATTGCGGTGTGTAAACTAAAACGGGGTTAGACTCACAACCTGTTATGTTGTCCTAAGTAAGCTTCGGTAATAAATGGGTCGTGAGGACTTTATTGTGTAGACCTACCCCAGTATGGGAGACTGTGTTCTTTACTCTATATGTATATGTGCCCGTCGCCATCTTTATGTTCAAGCCAACGTAAGCTAATATAATGTAATATCGATAATAAAAAGATATCTTAACGAATGATTTCTTTACGATGTAGCCAGAGAGAACAGATCGCCAAGAGTCACAATCCTTACATACCTCTTTCGCTACTTTCATATTCAACATTTTTTTGTTAGTTCTAGTTTGTTAAACCATCGAAGCACGCCGTTATCCATTTTAATGGTAAGATTATCTATCAAACTTGCAATATTGCGAAACTCTGCATATCGTTTTCGGTCGACTGTAACGCTGCATATTATATGAGGAGTTTGTTACCTTTCCACTGTTTTCAAATTGATTTCAAGCTTTTGTGGCAAACTCAGGTTTCTCTGCTTAGCCTAAAATAACAGTTTTAGGCTAAGCTCCGCCCTTACATTATAACGTTAGTGAAGTTCGTTTTTTCAACAGTTTGTTTAAGTGAGGAAGTAGAAGATAGAACTAAATTTTTTTATAAATAGGAAATGTAATAATTTGATTTTCAAAAATATAATAAGATTTGTGGATTTTGAGGATACATTTTTCATAATAAATAAGAGTTGCCATGAGCCTATACTGGCAATCAGTTCATGAAACGTTTTATATGTACAACTGAAAATTAGGCGGGAAAGTTTGGAGTTTCACATCTCTACAGTTTTCTATTTTTATACTCTCGCGTCTACACTCCAGGTACAGAAATAGATGTTTGTTCAAGTTTTAAGAGTGATTTGTACATTGCTTAGTGCGTTAAAATAAATCTGTGAAATTTGTTCTTTTCGTATAGATTAATCGTAAAAAGAAATTGCAATGGTGAGTATAAATAACATCCTTTATGTTTTCTCAACTTCTTGGAGTTCACTTTAGTTTTTAAATTCGTTCCAGAATTTCAAAGACTACGATTTTGTCATGTCATCATTATTTGCTACATTAAATTAAGGCCACACGTCTATATTTACAAAAGAAAAGAATTATGAGTATTACAGTCATAAGTAAAAAGATTACTGCCAGTACTCTATCAGATGTATCAAAAATATAGTGCTAGCTGTTGCCCGCTGTTTCGCTTGCACATTTCAACTTCTGCTAGTAGTTGAAAGCTAGTTTCACATTTATTTTATGATCCTTTTGTACACATCTGAGAACGCCATAAATTAGCGAGTATTGAGTATTAATATTAGTTAAGATTGTATTCCAAGTAATTCTCTATCTTTTTCATAAGTAAGTAAGACGTTATCGTTAAGACGAATATCGGATTACTTGCTCGGTGATATAAACGTCATTGAGGGACATACATAGTCTTTGTGTGTGTGGTAAATAAATTACAATTTTGAAATTAGCAATTTGTTAAAGGTAAGCAAACAATACTCGTAATTGGTTCATGACAATTTGAATGTCGGAATCGAAACTGCAATGTCAGGGATCACAGTCTGCAAAGAGTATATAACAGCCCACATATGATTAATATATAAGTAACAGTCTGCACCGTAACTATGGATGGTTAATGAAACTAAAAAATTTTGTGATTATATACTCATTGTTTTACTCTATAATCTCAAGGTTATCTGAACGACTTACGAATAAGGTTTTGTGTTTACATTTGAAACTTATTGTCTCAACGTAACTAAATTAAGGCATTACAAAAACTCAAGTGTTTCGAAGGGAATATTTTTTGTATATAATAAATACATACATGGATGGGAAAAATATCACAAATTTTGCTCAGATATCGATTAAGCATTTTAAGCACTGGTATTATGGAATCAGAGACAACGAAGGTATCTAAGACCTCAGTAAATGTAGAAAAAGTGTTTTCTATAAGAATCCGACCGGGAATCGAACCCGGGACCTCAGAGTCGGAGACACCATGAAAACCGGTGGGTGCGCCACTCATACGTAGAAGTCGTCAACATTAGGTTATTGTTCTGAGGAGGGAGGAACTTACCAATTTAGATAATAGGACAATAGGTAGGCGTAGCTTAGGTTTGAGCAACGGTTACTTAGTTGCGAAATGACCCTGCCCTCGAAGGTTCGGGATTCGAGTCGAAGTTCAGAAGTTCAGATAATCATACGCAGAACATAATTTATAATACGCCGGACATTATTCACTATAAACGTGGAAAAATTAATAGTTTAAAAAGTAATACCAAAAATAAAGTTTCATGATGTTAAAAATTAAAAATAATGATGTATCGTAAAGTCTAAATTGACTTCACTCAGCATAGTATTCTTAGGAAATACCGTAGCGCAGGTTTTCTGTAGAGCCATTAATAATTATTAGGTTTATGGATGCGGCTTAGACACGGTGGCTCGGAGGTAAGATTGTTACCATAGTACGGCGTAGGTCGCTGGTTCGAATCCTACCCGTGGTCTCGTGCTGTCGCCTATTTTTAATTTTTTTAATTTATTTTATATTTTTGTCTTTTTATCTTCAGGCAGATACCGTTCAGCCTCAAACTAAAGCAGAGCCGACAGCAACTGAACTAAAAGGCACAAATGACGATGAACAAATAAAATCAGTTACGGTAATGATAATTTAATGTAATAATAATAATAAGTGTTTTTTATTATTATTATATACTATTTCATATTATTATATAGGCAAACGCAGTATACGACGACCCTCTGGAAGATGGAGCGACGACCTGCATAACCTTTAACAATAATTTAAGAAAATTTACAAACATGTAGCAGATTGCTTCAAATGCAAAGATGTGTGTATGTGTGTGTATCAAGCACACGGAAGTTTTACAATTAAAATACGTCATTTTATAGATAGGCACATTTCAATTCATTTCATTATACTTCTAATAGATCTGTTACGATATAAAATTAACGATTACAACGTCATCCAGAGGGCTTTCGTCTTAATAAGTCTCCTCACATAATCTCTCATGGGGAGTTATCTTTAAATATAACTCTGATTTGATTAGAGCAAGAGACCTGAAAATTTTACTTTTACTTGTGTGTAACACTTCTTGCTACGAAACAGTGGCGACCTCCGTCACGTCTGGAGTACTTTGATTGGAGCCAGGGTAGGATTAGAGGTGGTTGCATTGGTTAAGCGCTAAAGTGAGTGTCTGAGTAAAGACTATATAATTATTCCTTTTGCTGTAGCTGTACAGACAGACAATGATTGAACCTGCGCTTGGTGAAATGAATGTTAATACTCGACCCATGGATGTGTATACGTGTAGCAGTATTTATTGATGTAAATATATGTGAATACAAGAACATTGTACCGATAGGATGGAATTAAAATGGTGATAGGCTCACCACCTATCACGTTGTTGTAGATGAAAATCGATGAAATGTGGATCAAAACCACTTTTAACGTTTCTTAATAAGTATTAGTTGTATAAGATCGAATATAATATGAAATAGTCGCATAAAGTTTAGATTGTATTCTCTTTGTTGTGTTTTTTTTTTAATTATGTAACGTAGTGTTTACATACTCTTTGATCAATTTAATTTAGATCAAGGAGGATAATTACTTAAAAAGTCAATAATTGTAGAAAAGTATAGACAGTTTTATTTCATTATTTATTATTTTTAAATGTTGTAATAAAGCACACCTTGTGTTGTCTGTTGGTGATGCGATCGATATGGACAAGTCACTGGGGTATGGGCGGAGAAAAAGTAAGTTTTAATATATAAAAAAATATGTAATATTTTTGGAAGCAGAACATTTGAAAGGCCGGCAACGCATCTGCTATGCCTCTGGTATTGCGGATGTTCATGGGCGGTAATCACTTACCATCACGTGAGCCGCCTGCTCGTTTGCCTCCCTTTTCTATTAAAAAAAAAAAATCAGTAATACCAATTGACCGGTTTAAATAGTTAAGTACCGCAGTAGGGCATGTGCTGCATGGTACTTAGTATCAAATAAGATGAGTGGCCAGAACAGAGCGTATTGCGACAATCATTTCACGTTACTTTACTGGTGTTTCGCACGCAGTAAAGTGACGTGAAAATAATACGAATCGAATCGAAATAACGATTAAGTCGGATTAATTATATGAATGTCGAAAATTGTTTTCATTATAAATAAATAAATAAATATCTTCACGAAATTCCCAATACAGGGGTAGACAGAGGTCAAGTCTAGACAATTAAGTCCCTTTGACCCACCTTCCACCGAAGATATTTTCGGGACAACGTGACAGGTGGTGAGCCCGTCGCCGCCTTTATGTCCAAGCCAACGATGAATTTCGTACATAAGTTTTTTTTGAAAAACTCATTGGTACTGCCACCTGGGGATCGAACTCGGGTCTCTCGACTCGAAATTCCGACCACCCAACAACTCGGCTATCGTGACTGTTTTCATTATGATATTTATATATTGCTTCGTTTTTAATTACTCAGAGGATTCTTACGAGTCTCGCGGGGAGAAAGACCTGCCAATATTACACGTCAACAATACACAGTTACATTAATAGTATCTGTACATGACTAAATTTCGTATACTAAGTCAATAGATGGCGCTCGATCGGTGTTCGTGTAAGGAGACCCGATTTCGATTCTCCGGAGGAATGCTCGTACCAATGGGTTCAATCGAAACTAACTTACGATTTGTATTGTTTGTTTAGACACGACAGACTCGTCACTTATTGCGTTGTTTTTTATGGGATAACGTGATATGGTGAGCCTGTCGCCGTCTTCATGTTCAAGCAAACGATATAAATCGTACATAAGCTGTGAAAAAACCCATTGTTTCGAGTCTACCACCGAGGGATCGAACTCTGGTCTCTTGAATCGAATTCCGATAGCTCAACCACTCGGCTATCGTGGCTATCATTTGAAGTGATAAGATTATTTAAATCTTAAATATAATATATTTAAAATGTACATATATATTCACGCGATTCCTAATACAAGGGTAGACAGAGGTCTAGACAACAAATCTTTTCGACCCACCTTCCACCGTAGACATTTTTTGGGACATTTAAATCTTAACGATGTTTTTAGTTAAGAATGTTGAAACGTTGTAAATTGTTCTTATTGTAACACCCGCTGATGATAGTTAATGTCATGTATAATATTATACGTATGTGGGTATCTGCATGTATGTAACGACATGTACGTACGCTATTCCAATAAACCAGTCAGCCGCACATTCCGGTGTTTGGTCTGTCCCGAACCCTTACAATTCTTACAGACGGATACAGCACAAGCTGCAGAAACTGGTGGCGGTGAACCACCAGCACCCACCGCGCAAGAGAGTATCCAGAGCATCAAACCAGTAGTGAGTGTTTAAAAACCCTCGTGTGTCTGGTAACCGTCTACCTTCGCAACCTTTTCCTTTCTGTATACCATGTAACCTATAGGCTGGTTCAGAAGGTAGGTAGGTAGGTAGGTAGGTAGGGTTCAAGGATAATGGTTTTTTTGTAATATATTTCTTCATGCCCACTGGGAATACCCGGTACTGGGGTAGACAGAGGTTTAGAAAATTAAGTCCTTTCTACCCATCTTTCACCGAAGCCTATTTTTATGGGACAACGTGACATGTGGAGATCCTGTCGCCGTCTTTTGTGTCCATGCCAACGAATATAAATCGTGTATGTTTTGAAAAAACTCTTTGGTACGAGCCACCTGGGGATCGAACTCGGGCCTCTTGACTCGAATTCCGATCACTCAACCACTCGGCTATCGTGACTACAAATATATACAAATATCGTTTATTTCTTAGGATTATTAATTGTCTTATTTTCACTCACAACAGTAGAGTTAACAATTAGGGTTCACTGGCTTGACCTTGAATGAAATGGTTCAGCACCTGTCTCCCGTAGCCTTGCAGCATGTCAGTAGTCTCGGCATACAGGTATTCATGGCCGAAATAGTCTGAGCTTATAGTGCACAGCTATTTATGAGGGTAGGTGGATACTGAAAACCAGAAAGAATTTATGAAATATATTATATTTATATATAGAAAGAATTTTGGGAATCGTGAGTGAAGATGACCCGATAGTAGAGTCGATAGCGGATCTACCTTCGAAGCTAAGGGTTGCGGGTTGGAATGCCGCTGGGGGCAAACTTTTCTATGATGAATATGAATTTTTATGCTCGGGTCATGAATTATGTATGTGTTTATCTAAGTGTGCAGTTATATTGTAATGATAGCTTTGACACCAAAACGGCGATAGGCACACCACTTGCCACCAAATTAGCTTCGGAGAAATGTGGGCTGATAGGTCTAAATTATCCTAACCTCTGGCTACCACGTTGTGAGAAAATGTACGAATACAAAAAAGGGGTTATGAGTTACTATAATATTTTCAGGACGAATTAACGGATAGCACAATAGAAAAGAAAAGTGAATCAGCTGAAATTTCAACGCAAGATGAAAAACAGATGGAACTTGACGCTGATCAAAAGCAGACGAAAGAAACAATCAAGGATGTTGTTCAACCGGAAGTAAGTCACGAAAAACACAGAGAAAACATACATAGTTACATACATAGAGACAACATCACATATATTGCTCAAATCCTAAAGTAAATAGCATAAGCACTGAAATTAAAAAAGTCACGATAGCCGAGTTGTTGGGTGGTCGGAATTTCGAGTCTAGAGACCCGAGTTCGATCCCCAGGTGGCAGTACCAATGAGTTTTTCAAAAAACTTATGTTCGAATTTCATCGTTGGCTTGGACATAAAGGCGGCGACGGGCTCACCACCTGTCACGTTGTCCTGAAAATATCTTCGGTGGAAGGTGGGTCAAAGGGACTTAATTGTCTAGACTTGACCTCTGTCTATCCCTGTATTGGGAATTGCGTGAAGATATTTATTTATTTATTTATTAAGAAACACCCAGACCACAAATATCCAGTTTCGAGAAAACTGTAGAAAAAGTATTTTCTACTCTTACGTGAGGCTTTATTAATTAATTATCTCCATAAATATTAGGAGTAGTCACGATAGCCGAGTGGTGAGGTGATCGGAATTCGATTCAAGAGACCCGAGTTCGATCCTTTGATCTTAGGTTCGTACTAAAGGTTTTTTCAAAAACTTATGTCGTTGGCTTGGACATAAATACGGCGACGGGCTCACCACCTGTCACGTTGTCCTGAAAATATCTTCGGTGGAAGGTGGGTCAAAGGGACTTAATTGTCTAGACTTGACCTCTGTCTACCCCTGTATTGCGAATGATGTGAAGAGATTTTTTTAATTTCTATTACTTGGAACGATAATAATAAATTTGAAAAGAACTATGTTAATTATATATGATTATATGTTCAGATATATATATATATATATATATATATATATATATATATATATATATATATATATATATATATATATATATATATATATATATATATATATATATATATATATATATATATATATATATATATATATATATATATATATATATATATATATATATATATATATATATGCATGTCAGTAGAAATTAATGATAAATGAGTGTAAATCATAAATTCGAAGTTAAAGTATTAATAATAATAATAATTTCTTTTCGACCACAGGGAGATTGGCAGCAACGCGAATCGGAACTTTTGAAGAAGATTGAACTTTTGGAGGAAGTCAAGACTGAGAGGAGCGCAGAGGATCTACGACTGGAACTGAAAGTTAGTTTTATTCAAATAAGTTTGCTAGGACATTGAGACGGCGACGGGCTCGTACCACCTGTCACGTTGTCCCAAAAATATCTTCGGTGGAGGTTGGGTCGATGCGACTTAATTGTCTAGACCTCTGTCTACCCCTGTATTGGGGACAGCGTGATGATGATATCTTCACGCCATTCCCAGTACAGGGGTAGACAGAGGTCTAGTCTAGAATTAAGTCCCTTTGACCCACTTTCCACCGAAGATATTTTCGGGACAACAAGATATTTTGGGAATTACGTTACGATATTTATTTTATTTATTTATTTTATCAAACGAAATTTGATCCACGATCCACGGTAGCCCAAAGATGGCTTAGCTTTAATTTCAAAGCGTAGAAGTGAAATTTGGAAGATTTGCACGATTTGCAACTTTTGGGTGGGTTTTGATTCTAAAACTAAAGACTTCCCACCTGTCCAATAGTAAGCTACGATATAATAATGTTAGTCGATAGAATAACGTTGATTATAGGGATATGCTCGAAAGTAACGGTAACGTTGACCCGGTTCGATCCCCAGGTGGCAGTACCAATGAGTTTTCAAAAAACTTATGTTCGAATTTCATCGTTGGCTTGGACATAAAGGCGGCGACAGGCTCACCACCTGTCACGTTGTCCTGAAAATATCTTCGGTGGAAGGTGGGTCAAAGGGACTTAATTGTCTAGACTTGACCTCTGTCTACCCTGTATTGCGAATGATGTGAAGAGATTTTTTTAATTTCTATTACTTGGAACGATAATAATAAATTTGAAAAGAACTATGTTAATTATATATGATTATATGTTCAGGATATATATATATATATATATATATATATATATATATATATATATATATATATATATATATATATATATATATATATATATATATATATATATATATATATATATATATATGCATGTCAGTAGAAATTAATGATAAATGAGTGTAAATCATAAATTCGAAGTTAAAGTATTAATAATAATAATAATTTCTTTTCGACCACAGGAGATTGGCAGCAACGCGAATCGGAACTTTTGAAGAAGATTGAACTTTTGGAGAAAGTCAAGACTGAGAGGAGCGCAGAGGATCTACGACTGGAACTGAAAGTTGGTTTTATTCAAATAAGTTTGCTAGGACATTGAGACGGCGACGGGCTCACCACCTGTCACGTTGTCCCAAAAATATCTTCGGTGGAAGGTGGGTCAAAGGGACTTAATTGTCTAGACCTCTGTCTACCCTGTATTGGGGACAGCGTGATGATGATATCTCATCGCCATTCCCAATACAGGGGTGGACAGAGGTCTAGTCTAGGGTAAGTCCTTTGACCCATCTTCCACCGAAGATATTTTCAGGACAACAAGATATTTTGGGAATTACGTTACGATATTTATTTTATTTATTTATTTTATCAAACGAAATTTGATCCACGATCCACGGTAGCCCAAAGATGGCTTAGCTTTAATTTCAAAGCGTAGAAGTGAAATTTGGAAGATTTGCACGATTTGCAACTTTTGGGTGGGTTTTGATTCTAAAACTAAAGACTTCCCACCTGTCCAATAGTAAGCTACGATATAATAATGTTAGTCGATAGAATAACGTTGATTATAGGGATATGCTCGAAAGTAATTGACCCGGGTTCGATTCCCGCTGATTCCGGAGTCCGACCTCCGTTCGTGAGAACGCTGAAGTTGAAAGCACATTTTCTATATTTTCCCGGGTCAGTGTATTTGTGGTACCTTCGATGTTTCTGATTCCATAATACAAGTGCTTTAGCCTCACTTTGGGATCAGAGCAATGTATATGATGTTGTTCTTACCTATGCATGTATTTATTGTTATCCTAATATGTTTGTTAAAAAAGTAACGATAGCCAAGTGCTTGGGTTGTCGGAATTTCGAGTCGAGAGACCCGAGTTCGATCCCCAGGTGGCAGTACCAATGAGTTTTCAAAACTTATGTACGAATTTCATCGTTGGCTTGGACATAAAGGCGGCGACAGGCTCACCACCTGTCACGTTGTCCCAAAAATATCTTCGGTGGAAGGTGGGTCGAAGGGACTTAATTGTCTAGACTTGACCTCTGTCTACCCTGTATTGGGAATTGCGTGAAGATATTTATTTTATTTATTAAGAAACACCCAGACCACAAATATCCAGTTTCGAGAAAACTGTAGAAAAGTATTTTCTACTCTTACGTGAGGCTTTATTAATTAATTATCTCCATAAATATTAGGAGTAGTCACGATAGCCGAGTGGTAGAATTTGATCGGAATTCGATTCAGGGCCAGTTCGATCCTTTGATCTTAGGTTCGTACTAAAGGTTTTTCAAAACTTATGTCGTTGGCTTGGACAAAGACGGCGACAGGCTCACCACCTGTCACGTTGTCCCAAAAATATCTGCGGTGAAAGGACTTAATTGTCTAGACCTCTGTCTACCCCTGTGTATTAGAATAGCGTGAAGATATATTTTTTAATTTCTATTACTTGGAACGATAATAATAAATTTGAAAAGAACTATGTTAATTATATATGATTATATGTTGGGATATATGTGTTTATATATATATATATATATATATATATATATATATATATATATATATATATATATATATATATATATATATATATATATATATATATATATATATATATATATATATATATATATATATATATATATATATATATATATATATATATATATATATATATATATATATATATGCATGTCAGTAAGAAATTAATGATAAATGAGTGTAAATCATAAGTTACTAAAGTTAAAGTATTAATAATAATAATAATTTCTTTTTTTTTGACCACGAGGAAGTTGGCGACAACGCGAATCGGAACTTTGAAAGATTGAACTTTGGAGAAAGTCAAGACTGAGGAAGGAGCGCAGAGGATCTACGACTGGAACTGAAAGTTAGTTTTATTCAAATAAGTTTGCTAGGATATTGAGACGGCGACGGGCTCACCACCTGTCACGTTGTCCCAAAAATATCTTCGGTGGAGGTTGGGTCGATGCGACTTAATTGTCTAGACCTCTGTCTACCCCTGTATTGGGGACAGCGTGATGATGATATCTTCACGCCATTCCCAGTACAGGGGTAGACAGAGGTCTAGTCTAGAATTAAGTCCCTTTGACCCACTTTCCACCGAAGATATTTTCGGGACAACAAGATATTTTGGGAATTACGTTACGATATTTATTTTTATTTATTTATTTATTTATTTTATCAAACGAAATTTGATCCACGATCCACGGTAGCCCAAAGATGGCTTAGCTTTAATTTCAAAGCGTAGAAGTGAAATTTGGAAGATTTGCACGATTTGCAACTTTTGGGTGGGTTTTGATTCTAAAACTAAAGACTTCCCACCTGTCCAATAGTAAGCTACGATATAATAATGTTAGTCGATAGAATAACGTTGATTATAGGGATATGCTCGAAAGTAATTGACCCGGGTTCGATTCCCGCTGATTCCGGAGTCCGACCTCCGTTCGTGAGAACGCTGAAGTTGAAAGCACATTTTCTATATTTTCCCGGGTCAGGGTATTTGTGGTACCTTCGATGTTTCTGATTCCATAATACAAGTGCTTTAGCCTCACTTTGGGATCAGAGCAATGTATATGATGTTGTTCTTACCTATGCATGTATTTATTGTTATCCTAATATGTTTGTTAAAAAAGTAACGATAGCCACGTGCTTGGGTTGTCGGAATTTCGAGCCAAGAGACCCAATGGGTTTTTCAAAAATTTTTGCACGAATTATATCGTTGGCTTGGACAAAGACGGCGACGGGCTCACCACCTGTCACGTTGTCCCAAAAATATCTGCGGTGAAAGGACTTAATTGTCTAGACCTCTGTCTACCCCTGTGTATTAGAATAGCGTGAAGATATATTTTTTAATTTCTATTACTTGGAACGATAATAATAAATTTGAAAAGAACTATGTTAATTATATATGATTATATGTTCAGGATATATATATATATATATATATATATATTTATTTATTTATTTATTTATTTATTTATTTATTTATTTATTTATTTATTTATTTATTTATTTATTTATTTATTTATTTATTTATTTATTTATTTATTTATTTATTTATTTATTTATTTATTTATTTATTTATTTATTTATTTATTTATTTATTTATTTATTTATTTATTTATTTATTTATTTATTTATTTATTTATTTATTTATTTATTTATTTATTTATTTATTTATTTATTTATTTATTTATTTATTTATTTATTTATTTATTTATTTATTTATTTATTTATTTATTTATTTATTTATTTATTTATTTATTTATTTATTTATTTATTTATTTATTTATTTATTTATTTATTTATTTATTTATTTATTTATTTATTTATTTATTTATTTATTTATTTATTTATTTATTTATTTATTTATTTATTTATTTATTTATTTATTTATTTATTTATTTATTTATTTATTTATTTATTTATTTATTTATTTATTTATTTATTTATTTATTTATTTATTTATTTATTTATTTATTTATTTATTTATTTATTTATTTATTTATTTATTTATTTATTTATTTATTTATTTATTTATTTATTTATTTATTTATTTATTTATTTATTTATTTATTTATTTATTTATTTATTTATTTATTTATTTATTTATTTATTTATTTATTTATTTATTTATTTATTTATTTATTTATTTATTTATTTATTTATTTATTTATTTATTTATTTATTTATTTATTTATTTATTTATTTATTTATTTATTTATTTATTTATTTATTTATTTATTTATTTATTTATTTATTTATTTATTTATTTATTTATTTATTTATTTATTTATTTATTTATTTATTTATTTATTTATTTATTTATTTATTTATTTATTTATTTATTTATTTATTTATTTATTTATTTATTTATTTATTTATTTATTTATTTATTTATTTATTTATTTATTTATTTATTTATTTATTTATTTATTTATTTATTTATTTATTTATTTATTTATTTATTTATTTATTTATTTATTTATTTATTTATTTATTTATTTATTTATTTATTTATTTATTTATTTATTTATTTATTTATTTATTTATTTATTTATTTATTTATTAAGAAACACCCAGACCACAAATATCCAGTTTCGAGAAAACTGTAGAAAAGTATTTTCTACTCTTACGTGAGGCTTTATTAATTAATTATCTCCATAAATATTAGGAGTAGTCACGATAGCCGAGTTGTTGGGTGGTCGGAATTTCGAGTCGAGAGACCCGAGTTCGATCCCCAGGTGGCAGTACCAATGAGTTTTCAAAACTTATGTCGTTGGCTTGGACATAAAGGCGGCGACGGGCTCACCACCTGTCACGTTGTCCTGAAAATATCTTCGGTGGAAGGTGGGTCAAAGGGACTTAATTGTCTAGACTTGACCTCTGTCTATCCCTGTATTGGGAATTGCGTGAAGATATTTATTTATTTATTTATTAAGAAACACCCAGACCACAAATATCCAGTTTCGAGAAAACTGTAGAAAAAGTATTTTCTACTCTTACGTGAGGCTTTATTAATTAATTATCTCCATAAATATTAGGAGTAGTCACGATAGCCGAGTGGTGAGGTGATCGGAATTCGATTCAAGAGACCCGAGTTCGATCCTTTGATCTTAGGTTCGTACTAAAGGTTTTTTCAAAAACTTATGTCGTTGGCTTGGACATAAATACGGCGACGGGCTCACCACCTGTCACGTTATCCCAAAAATATCTGCGGTGAAAGGACTTAATTGTCTAGACCTCAGTCAACCCCTGTATTGCGAATGATGTGAAGAGATTTTTTTTAATTTCTATTACTTGGAACGATAATAATAAATTTGAAAAGAACTATGTTAATTATATATGATTATATGTTCAGGATATATATGTTTATATATATATGCATGTCAGTAGAAATTAATGATAAATGAGTGTAAATCATAAATTCGAAGTTAAAGTATTAATAATAATAATAATTTCTTTTCGACCACAGGGAGATTGGCAGCAACGCGAATCGGAACTTTTGAAGAAGATTGAACTTTTGGAGAAAGTCAAGACTGAGAGGAGCGCAGAGGATCTACGACTGGAACTGAAAGTTAGTTTTATTCAAATAAGTTTGCTAGGATATTGAGACGGCGACGGGCTCACCACCTGTCACGTTGTCCCAAAAATATCTTCGGTGGAGGTTGGGTCGATGCGACTTAATTGTCTAGACCTCTGTCTACCCCTGTATTGGGGACAGCGTGATGATACTTCTTTTTTTTCTTTTGTAAATTATAATAAATATCTTCACGCCATTCCCAATACAGGGTAGACAGAGGTCTAGTCTAGAATTAAGTCCCTTTGACCCACCTTCCACCGAAGATATTTTCGGGACAACAAGATATTTTGGGAATTACGTTACGATATAAAGTCACGATGGCCGAGTTGTTGGGTGGTCGGAATTTCGAGTCGAGACCCGAGTTCGATCCCAGGTGGCAGTACCAATGAGTTTTCAAAAACTTATGTACGAATTTCATCGTGGGCTTGGACATAAAGGCGGCGACGGGCTCACCACCTGTCACGTTGTCCCGAAAAACATCTTCGGTGGAAGGTGGATCGAAGGGACTTAATTGTCTAGACTAGACCTCTGTCTACCCCTGTATTGGGAATTGCGTGAAGATATATTTTTTTAATTTCAAAATCCGCAAAAGATCCGCGAAGAAGAAATAGACTTGTTGAAAGCTCGTGTGAAGAATCTGGAGACGGAGCTCGAGGCGGCGCTGTCGAAGCCCAGCGGCAAGAACCACGAGATGATTGAGAAGATTAAACAGCAGCACGACGAGGTGAGTGGCCGTTGGTTGTGTGATCGGAACTCGAGTCGGGAGACACCGAGTTCGATCCCAGGTGGCAGTACCAATGAGTTTTCAAAAACTTATGTACGAATTTCATCGTGGGCTTGGACATAAAGGCGGCGACGGGCTCACCACCTGTCACGTTGTCCCGAAAAATATCTTCGGTGGAAGGTGGGTCGAAGGGACTTAATTGTCTAGACTAGACCTCTGTCTACCCCTGTATTGGGAATTGCGTGAAGACGTTACGATATTTATTTATTTATTTATTTATTTATTTTATCAAACGAAATTTGATCCACGATCCACGGTAGCCCATAGATGGCTTAGCTTTAATTTCAAAGCGTAGAAGTGAAATTTGGAACATTTGCACGATTTGCAAGTTTTGATTCTAAAACTACAGGCTTCCCACCTGTCCAATAGTAAGCTACGATATAATAATGTTAGTCGATAGAATAACGTTGATTATAGGGATATGCTCGAAAGTAACGGTAACGTTGACCCGGGTTCGATTCCGCTGATTCCGAGTCCGACCTCCGTTCGTGAGAACGCTGAAGTTGAAAGCACATTTTCTATATTTTCCCGGGTCAGTGTATTTGTGGTACCTTCGATGTTTCTGATTCCATAATACAAGTGCTTTAGCCTCACTTTGGGATCAGAGCAATGTATATGATGTTGTTCTTACCTATGCATGTATTTATTGTTATCCTAATATGTTTGTTAAAAAAGTAACGATAGCCACGTGCTTGGGTTGTCGGAATTTCGAGCCAAGAGACCCAATGGGTTTTTCAAAAATTTTTGCACGAATTATATCGTTGGCTTGGACAAAGACGGCGACGGGCTCACCACCTGTCACGTTGTCCCGAAAATATCTTCGGTGGAAGGTGGGACTTAATTGTCTAGGCTAGACCTCTGTCTACCCCTGTGTATTGGGAATAGCGTGAAGATATATTTTTTTTAATTTCAAAATCCGCAAAAGATCCGCGAAGAAGAAATAGACTTGTTGAAAGCTCGTGTGAAGAATCTGGAGACGGAGCTCGAGGCGGCGCTGTCGAAGCCTAGCGGCAAGAACCACGAGATGATTGAGAAGATTAAACAGCAGCACGACGAGGTGAGTGGCCGTTGGTTGTGTGATCGGAACTCGAGTCGGGAGACACCGAGTTCGATCCCCGGGTGGTGGGCTCGTACGTGGTTTTTCGAAACTTGTACACGATTTATATAACATGGACATAAAGACGGCGTAGAGGAGTATAGTCGTGGAGAAATGACCTCATCGACCACCGGCGTAACAGTTAAGTGGCAAAATTAATATGTCGGCGAAATCTGTCGGAGTCTTGCTGAGACGTGTTTGCGCAGTGTTTCGGCCAAAGTGAGGGTGCATAGGCATGTCTGTGCGTCTGGACAGACGACTTGAAACGGTGCAGGTCTGGTGGCATCTTCTGTTAAATGATGCCCCAAACACTATGGATGATGGACACAAGTAGAATCCGCACAGGGCTGCTGCCTGGGGGCAGCCAGGGCGTGGGCTGTAAGAACACCCAACACCTCGCATCCATCATCCCCACCAGTTGGCTCGGTGTCGGCAGGCTCTGTGAATATGTATACTAACTAATACGTATCCTCACATCATTTGCCGTGTATGTAAACACACACCTGATACACTAATCATGGATCTAATTATTTCCCAGGATACACGCCCTAGTGGCATCCAACCTCTAGCCACCCTAAGCCTCGCTTTAGTAATGCTGAGTCTAATCTCAGCTTTGTCTCGCAGCGCGAGCACTACTTTTAAAGATACAGAGTCTAATCCCAACCAAACTTAGTTATGACTGTCCAACGACAAGCCGAGCACCTCTGCTTCTAAATCCAACCAGGTCTAGTTACCACCGTTCTCAAACGTCCCGAACGACTCTTACTAATATACACTGTTATACAGGATCTAGTTAATAACACATGAACGTAGGAATGACCATAAAATGACTCACCGACACAGCCTCCACTGCTCTGCTCGGTCCGACGCCAGCCACACGAAATGCCACGCTTTGTCGTGTCGACTCTTTTTACAACACTCTCGATAATTCTCCGTCTACCCTCTATGCATACACTCATTACTAATATTAATATATGCAACTACCCTCTATAATGTAATATAACAATAAACTGCTTCGCATTCGCGACAATACAGGCATAACATGTCTATATCCACCACATACAAGACACTGATGTCCATTCTGAGCATGAGAATCACACGTCACATTAATGTGAATCGGATTATGTCCCGTGCTCAGAGAGGATGTGGAGGTAGGGGTCGTGGTAACAAGGAACCGCTTCTCATAGACGCGGTCATCGGCGTGGTTAAATGGAAACGTCGTAGTTTTACCGACTATAGCAAGGCAATCGACTCGGTGCCCTACACGTGGATAAACAGGGTACTCGAGCTGTGCAAAGTCGACTACACTGTAATAGACTTCCTCGGTCTCGGCAAGTGGATGAATGCTGCCGAATAACGTATAAGGATACGTCGGGGTACTTTCCAGGGTGATTGTTTGAGCCCATTATGCCTCTTCCTGAATCCTCTCAGCACGTTGCTGGAGCGATCAGACAGAGGATTTCAGATTCGGAGTGGAGGGACAAAAGTGACACACTATACTAGGATGACTTCAAGTTGTTCGCCTCCAACCGCTCCCGTTTGGTGGAATTGCTTGGAATCACATGTGATTTCAGCAATTCCATCAGGATTGAGCTCGGGGACGGATAAGACGGTCTGATACATACTGATACCTGGGTATGTCACAAAACTTGGGTGTCAGTGCGGCTGGCATGAAACTGTCGGTTAGCGAAGTTTTTCTGCACGCCTGACAAAAAGGCGTGAACTTATGCTGCTAATCCTTATATGTACCTTCGGCATACTCAGGTGGACTCAAACCGGCCTTAACGCCCTGGACCATAAAGTCCGCACCACTATGACGTCCCACAGGATACATCATCCAAGTAATGAGGCTGTACTTACCGCGGAAGCATGGTGGGCGGTGCTTTTGAAGCGCTCACACCATGCAAATGCATTCGAGGTGTGCAGCCTACGTAATTACTTTCTGGCGAAATCGGATGATTCGTTCTACGCAGACGTCGTTATGAGTGATAAAGGACTTACCCCTCTATCCTTGGCCGACGAGCAATGGCAGGACCCGGGAGTACAGAGCGTTTCCCACCGGGAGACCGTACGGAAGGAAAAAGAGCTCCATGGCTATGTTTCGGTGACCTTTTTGGGGTAAACCGAAGGTTTTGACTGTGCGATACAGGATCAGGCTATTAAGACGAACAAATATCAACACAACCTTGTAGCCAGGATTTTACATCAGGAGCTCGCTCTTAAACACGATCTCGTCGAACGGAAACTGCCTTACTATAAGTACTCTCCGGATGCCGTGCTCGAAAATGACCGCTCCAGTCTCTATTGGAACGGGCCCATCGTCACGGGCAGGACGATTCTGGCAAATTAGCCTGATATCGTGTTGATGGACCGGGCACAGTCAAGGATATTTTTGGTGGATATTACCATTCCATATGACGAGCAACTCTTGAAAGCCGAAACAGACAAAAGACGAAATATCTGAACCTGGCTCACTAGGTTACCGGTTTATGGGGTGGGATGCGCACTGAAATTATTCCTATAGTTGTTTCTGCGAATGGGTTAATCCCAGTTAGCCTGTCGGTACATCTAAGGCGACTGGGACTCCGTGACGGAACGCTCCGAGCTCAAATGCAGAAGGCGGTGCTTCTCGATACAGCCCGCATCGTCCGCCGGTTTCTCTCCCTGTCGCCCTAACCCCTGGTCTCCCCTGTCGAGGGCTTCCGTCTGGTTGGCTCTTAATATTTACTTATTTATTACGTTTATGAATTAGGATTTACTACGTATCTATTTTCTAATTTCATTTTATTTTATGTAATTTTATTTTTATGTGTATAAAAACACAACCAGACGTGACAATATAACAAATACCCCAGAATAATAATGATTTATTTCAAGGCAATGATAAAATTTAAGTTCCGTGTTCAGACCTTCAATATGATAATAATAACATTGCAATTAATTGATCGGGGAAAACCGTACGGATTAGTTCAAACTCGATGCTTATTCTAGTGCTTTGATGTTTAAAAGCACTTATAAAAACATTTCTTCGACAGTATACTAATACAGATTTTTTTTTTAATAATAAAAGTTGACTGGAATCAAATACTTACTCAAATTGCATAGCCTTACTAATGTTTAAACATTTAACAAGAACATTTAACATGCTTTTGTCACATTAAGCAGTTATTAATCAATTATTATAATTCATAGAATTTCAAAAGAAATTGTTGAGTCGTTAAATACTTTATGTACAACTCGAATGATTTCGTTGTTCTTAATTTGAATTTGTAGAAGAAAAGAATTTTTAAAAAACTCACTATACGAGTTGGTAAAAAGCAAAAGCAACTTTTTTTCTAAAAGACTTTCTCGCTAACACTGAAAAATAGGATTTTTTTCAAATTCGTTATTTGTCTACATTTTTCCAATAACCTCGTTCTACAATGTTATTGAAATGTTGACGGTACGTTTCTCGTATCGGCTATTTTATTAGTGATATTACTTCTATATGTATGTTACAATTCTAAATTCAATCTCGTCTCCGGGAAAATAAATGAAAAATGATGACGACATGCAAAAGAATATACGTTTCGTGTCTCACGTTCCAGATTTTCCAAATTCTAAATTGAATCTAGTCTCCAAAACAATAAAAGCAAAAAGATGACAAAAAATTTGTTTCGTTTGTCACGTACCAGATTTTAAAAATCTAAATTTAAACTCGACTTTGGAAATATAAAATCAAAAAAAAAAAGTTGACTAAAAATTAAAAAGGGACAAGTGAGGAATGAAGTATGGTACGCAAAAAATTTTGCGAAGAATTGTTTCAACAATATAATAGTCACGATAGCCGAGTGGTTGGGTGGTCGGAATTTCGAGTCGAGAGACCTGAGTTCGATCCCCAGGTGGCAGGCTCGTACCAATGCCTTTTTCAAAAACTTATGTACGAATATCGTTGGCTTGGACATAAAGACGGCGACGGGCTCGCCACCTGTCACGCGGTCCCGAAAATATTTTCGTTGGAAGGTGGGTCGAGGGGACTTAATCGTCTAGACCAGACCTCTGTCTACCCCTGTATTGGGAATTGCGTGAATATATTTAATATATTTTTTCCAATATAATTGCAGTTGCTAAGCAAGGCGCGGGGAATGATTTTCGACAAGACGAAGATGGTGAAAAACCAGGAGTTGCAGATCGCGGCGCTGACCACTCAGGTGCAGTCGTTGAAGGACATCAACGTCATCACGAAGGACTTGCTCGAGATCAGGAATTCAGAGGTCAAGGCCATGGAGGTTAGTGCCTTTCGTCTAAATGACAACGTCCCTACTTCAGGGTGACTTGAGCCGGAATATAATTGTGTACTGACCATATTGGTCATAGAACAGATAACAGTATGGCAAGGAAGGTCCTCCAGTGGCAACCGTGTTTAGGAAAATGCAGTGCAGGTGATTCACTACAATCTCGCGAAAAATGGTCGGATGAATGAGGAATGTGTGGATGTCATGGAATTCAGCAGTGGAATTTTGATAGGCTGTAAAGAAGAAAAACAAGCAGTAATCGCTTTAGGTGGGAGCAGCGTGAAAGTGTGGTCGAAGATTCCGTTCGACTCATTGGAGTACGGAATTGTCACTTTCTCAGAAATATTCGGGGGAAGGTATTTACCCAGAAGCGGTTAAGCTGATATTCTACTTTGCTACAAGTTGCCAGATATAATTAGAAATAAAATATTTCTGCGAAATGTTACAGACCTTTACTTAAATTTGTTACCCATCAAAACAGTTTGCAGAAGACTATTGGCGACCGAAACATCTTCTATAGGCTTTCTTGGTTTTGTAGGATTGAAAAACGAAGGGTTGACATTTGGAGAGGAGGTTGGCAGCCACGTTGGTCTGGTTCCAGGAGCGGTTCGAGGCGATGGAGGCGCGCTACAGGGCGGAGAAGGAGCGCTACGGGCTGGTGCTGCAGCGCGCGCAGACCAGCACCAGCATCAACGGCGACCTGCGCAAGGAGTACGAGACGCAGCTCGCCATATTCAAGGTGAGCCGCTCCGCGAGCGGCACGAGACGCGGCTCGCCATATTCAAGGTGAGCCGCTCCGCGAGCGGCACGAGACGCGGCTCGCCATATTCAAGGTGAGTTGCCCGCGAGCGGCACGAGACGCAGCTCGCCATATTCAGGTGAGCCGCTCCGCGAGCGGCACGAGACGCAGCTCGCCGCATATTCAAGGTGAGCGCTCCGCGAGCGGCACGAGACGCGGCTCGCCATATTCAAGGTGAGCCGCTCCGCGAGCGGCACGAGACGCGGCTCGCCATATTCAAGGTGAGCCGCTCCGCGAGCGGCACGAGACGCGGCTCGCCATATTCAAGGTGAGCGTCTGGCGAGCGGCAATGAGACGCAGCTCGCCATATTCAAGGTGAGCTGCCCGCGAGCGGCACGAGACGCAGCTCGCCATATTCAAGGTGAGTTGCCCGCGAGCGGCACGAGACGCAGCTCGCCATTCAAGGTGAGCTGCCCGCGAGCGGCACGAGACGCGGCTCGCCATATTCAAGGTGAGCCGCTCCGCGAGCGGCACGAGACGCGGCTCGCCATATTCAAGGTGAGCTGCCCGCGAGCGGCAATGAGACGCAGCTCGCCATATTCAAGGTGAGCGTCTATGAGCGGCACGAGACGCGGCTCGCCATATTCAAGGTGAGCCGCTCCGCGAGCGGCACGAGACGCGGCTCGCCATATTCAAGGTGAGCCGCTCTCCTCACATCGGAACCGACTATCACGCCCTTCCCAGTACGGATGTAGACAGAGGTCTAAACGATTAAGTCCTTTCGACCCACCTTCCAACGAAGATATTTTCGGGACAACGTGACAGGTGACGAGCCCGTCGCCGTCTTTATGTCCAAGCCAGCGTTATAATTCGTAGATAAGTTTTTGAAAAACCCATTGGTACGGGCCCGCCACCTGGGGATCGAACTCGGAACTCTTGACTCGAAATTCCGACTACCCAACCACTCGGCTATCGTGACTTTTTGGCAAACCATAATTATCAGTTATATCAATTATGATTTGTTTCCGTCAGGAACTGCGAGAGAAATACGAGCAGAGAGTGCAGGCTCTCGTGGCGGAGAACAGTCGGCTGAAGGAACTGCACGCGGCGCGCTCCGCCAACTGACGCGACCGCAGAGACTGCTCGGAGACTGCTCGGAGACTGCTTAGAGACAGCTTAGAGACTCCGGACGTACCTCGGCAACAAATCAAATACTGAAGAAATTATATATATTGTGAACACTTGACATTAAAAAATAAATAAATTTATAATGTTTTTTATATTTTTGTTTCTTTTTTTGTGGTTGCTTAAAAACTGCTTTTGCCTGTCGTGTGGTTAAAAAAGAATAAACCTCATTTCGTCCTATTATACAGTCATAGAGTTACACGGTCTGAGGCCACTAAAGAAAAAGATGAAATAGTAATGGCTACCAACAGTTGGCCGTATAACAATCTAGATACATACCAGACTAAAATAAGTAAGTCGGCTACGAGCAACAGACCCAAGGTCTGGTAATGCCAACGCCAATCCTATTGCCAAGCGTGGCGATTGTGGCAAACCCACCACTTTTACATGTTGTTATATACATATATTTATGTACAAACTTGAGTATGTAGGTAAGTCTTTTATTAATATTCCCAGCTTTTAGAAAAAAAATATATTAAAATAAAGTATTTGTTAATATCACACATTTATCCATACTGGGAAAGTTAGACAATTCAGTCGTTTCGACCCTTTTCCTTTCACCAAAGCTTATTTACAGCGTTACAGGAGGTCGTTGAAATGTGGAAGTGTCCAAGCTACAAACATGTCAATAACTTGAGAACAAATACTCATATTCGATTTGCAGAACTCTGTGGATGAGTGACGTACTTATCGGCTCTGAGGTCCGGGTTCGATTCCCGGTTGGGTCAATGTACAAAACACTTTCTAGATTTTCTAGTGTCTGACTATATACCTTCGTTGTTTCTGATTCCATAAAACATAACATACTTTGGGATCAGCGCAATGAGTGTGATGTTGTCCTTATCTATATCTATGTTTGTTTATTCACAAATAAATATGGAATTATATTTATAATACTCGTAGTTGACGCAAACACATTACGATGTTTACCTTTATTAATTTCAATATCATAACTCAAAATAAATAGCAATTACTTCCATATATTTTCATCACTCGTTCCCCTAATTTCCCGCCTTTATCTCGAAAAGAATGGAACGCAACGCAACAACTTACGAAAGTAAACGACGCCAGCGCCACGCACTTGAAAAAAAAAAAGTTTTCCCGCGATGCGAATGGCATGCCCCTTTCGCAAAATAAATATTTTTACAATAATCGTGATTTAAAGAACACTACTCGTAATTTCCGAGTGCTGTGTTTATTATATGTAAATTAAGAAAATTAAAAGATTAAATCACGATAAAAAAGTCACGATAGCCGAGTTGTTGGGTGGTCGGAATTTCGAGTCGAGAGATCCGAGTTCGATCCCCAGGTGGCAGTACCAATGAGTTTTTCAAAAACTTATGTACGAATATCGTTGGCTTGGACATAAAGGCGGCGACCACCTGTCACGTTGTCCCGAAAATATCTTCGGTGGAAGGTGGGTCAAAGGGACTTAATTGTCTAGACTTGACCTCTGTCTACCCCTGTATTGGGAATTGCGTGAAGATATTTTTTTTTTTAAAAAGATTAAATCCTGTCACAACATGGATTATGAGGTACGATATTCTATGTAAACGAAGAGTATCCTCATTCCATTATTCTTATATTAACGCTTCATTCCTTTCATCATTAATTATTATTACTATGCCATGTTACAGTTGTTCTCTCTTCAATTTAAATGAGAATTAGGCTTGAGAGGAAACTAAATTAGCCCAAGTAAATAATCCTGAGCAAATTTGTGAAATAAATTGAAAACAAACATTTATGTAAAGTCTGGAGGACGAAATATAACAGTTAAAATGTTAAATTAACTTTTATTATAATGCTCTTTATTCACACCTCTGCTTAAATTAAAAGTCACGATAGCCGAGTGTCTCTGTCTACCTCTTGTATTGGGAAATGCGTGCTGATCTTTACTTATTTTATTTGGTGATGATTCTGCTTATATTGTACTAGCATTTTTTCTCAACTTTGAGCGACCTAAATAAACTGTTTTTATATAAAACTTAAACACCTCGACTAGTACCAGAATAAATAATAATTTATGGGATAAAATTCCCCGGAGTTTTTAGGTTGGATAATAAGGTTTTAAACAGTGACATTAATAAATTTTTAAAACTAATTTTTAAATATCTTAATTAAATAATTTCAATGTTGGGGTTCTTTTATAGTTCTTGCTGCGCATTTTTAGTTGGACGATGAATAGTGAGGACCACAACTGTATGGATTTAGGTCCGTGGTTTTTACGTTACAAAAAATCCTTAAAAAATTTATAAATGACTTATTTCATTTCAATAATGAGTTCGTTTTTTAATAGTCTTGTGAGGTTTAAACCTAGTAATTGAAATTGTATCCCCTTTCGGACGGATACACCTTGAGTTTAAGATTATGTAATGATATGAAAACTCAATAAATTAAATTAAATTTTATTGGATATAAAAATAAATTTAACTATTATTTTTATTAATGTTAGTAATGATTTAAACTAAAACACAGTTATAGAAATATTTTTTTGAAGGAGTACCAGCTGTCTAATAGATTGCCAGTTATAAAAGCATGTGATCAGTTTTATTATAAGTTGTGTGCCAAGTTTCAAGAACAAATTGAAAAAATGTGATTATTAACTATATATTATTGTGTAAAAATTAATTTAATATATATAGGAAAACTTTCGTTTATTACATATGACAAACGTTCTGTATATATCAATAAATATATACATAGATGAAAAATTGATACAGACAACATCACAAGGACAACACCACATACATTGGTCTGACTCCAAAGTAAATAACTAAATCACTAGCGTTATGGAATCAGAAACAACGAATCTACCACAAATTCCCATATCTGAGACATTACAGAAAAGTGGTTATCTAGATTGATCCCTGCGGGAATCGAACCCGGTATCTCAGAGTTGGCGACACTATGAAAACTGGTGTGTGCCAGTCGACCACCGAGGTCGTATGTTCTTTATTGTTCCTTATACTACAAATAATACGTATATAATTGCCTTACACAGGTCCAACGAAAACTAGCGCTGCAGTCTCATTGACACTGTAGCAATAAGCTGACAGAGGTCTGTTCGCCTTACGAGTCGCTTAGCGTTCCGACAACTCAATCGCCACAACTAAAAATTAATAAATACATATATTGACGGGGGCAACGTCTCATACATTGCTCTGATCCCAAAGTAAGCAGCTATAGCTTGTGGTATCGTACCGGAATAGGCATCACACAGACCTGAGAAAATTTAGGAAATGCGACTTTTCTACATCAACTCGTCGGGGAATCGAACCCGGGGCCTCAAAGATGGCGACACCTTGAAAACCGGTGTGTACACCACTCTTCCAAGGAGTTCGTCACATATATAGCTATAAAATATATACAATATATGACACACAAAGTTGCAAGAGTAAGACGTCTTATTAACTTATCGAATTATTTTATATTAATTTTGAGGTTAATTTTTAGATTATATTATTTTTGACGACCTCCGTGGAGGTGTGGCGTAACACCGCGTAAACACCGGTTTTCAAGGCGTCTCTATCTCGAGGTCCCGGGTTCGATTCCCAGTCGGGTCAATGTAGAAAAAGCACTTATTTTACATTTTCTCGGATCTGGGTGTTTGTGATGCCTTCGTTGTTTCATATTCCCATATCATAAGTGCTTTAGCATCTCACATTGGGATCGGAGCAATATTATTTTGTTTATTTTTTATACATAAAGTTTTTTTTTATAAACAAGTATTCGCTCGTGTAGCAATTTCTCGCATATTCCTCAGATTTTAAAATATTCTATGCTGTCGATAGCCGAGTGGTGGATGGTTAATCGGAATTAGAGCCAAGAGACCTGATTTCGATCCTCAGGTGGTAGGCTCGAACTACAAGGTTTTTCCAAAACTTATATATGATTGATCTCATTGGCTTGGACATAAAAACGGCGACAGGAATACCACCTACCACGTTGTTTCAAATAATTTCTCGGTGAAACGTGAGTTGAAATGACTTAATTTGTCTAGACCTCTGTCTATCACAGTCTTGGGAAAGGCGTCAAGATATATATCTATACTCTATTGCTTTTATAAATATTTTTATTGTGTGTCACATTCATTCGTTTCATTCTCCTTTCTTTCTATTACTTTCTTCTATCTAACTCTTTTGCAGATAATATTATGATTTAGTATTTTGATTTTCGACTTAAAAGGAGTAATGTAATATTCTTAGAAGCCACTTAAACTTAATCTGGTGTTATAAATTATTCATTATATCGCTATCGACTGTTTCATCTTCTGGATGCTATCAATTTTCAATAAAAGTTGGCTGCGCGAACACCTCTCGCCTAATACGATGCAAATTAAATGAAGCCCCAGCGGGGAATCCTTGTCCTTTATCGACTTTAACATTATATTCAATGCAGGGTACATCAATAACAAAATTTAAATTGATTTACGATGACATTTTCGATGCCTGTCGCTTAATCATATCTATAAAATTTGAACCTTGCGTCTTGGAATCTAGATGGTGATAATCGTAACACAAACCTACGCAGATAAATGTAGTCTACATACGAATCACATCCGTGAATGTATTCCTAATTATGTTCAATATAGTAAATACTTTGTTAAAAGTCACCACAGCCTAGTGGTTGGGTGGGCGGAATTTCAAGTTAAGAGGCCCAAGTTCGATGCCCAGGTGGCAGGCTCGTACCAATAGGTTTTTCAAAAACATGTATTATTATATCTTTGGCTTGGACATGAAGACGGCGACAGGAATACCACCTACCACGTTGTTTCAAATAATTTCTCGGTGAAACGTGAGTTGAAATGACTTAATTGTCTAGACTAGACCTCTGTCTACCCTGTATTGGGAATTGTGTGAAGATATTTATTTATATATTTTTCTACATTGTTAAAAACATTACATAAAAGAAGATACCTGGGGAGTTCCTTTCGTCTGTTTCTGCACCGCTGATATCTTTTTACGAAAAGGTGGTACATTAAATAATAATAAAAAATATCTCTACGTTATTCCCAATACAGGGATAGACAGAGGTCTAGACAATCAAGTACCTTTGACTCACCTTCCACCGAAGATATTTTTCGGGACAACGTGACAGGTCACTATCTGTATGTCCAAGCCAACGATATAATTCGTACATAAGTTTTTGAAAAACCCATTGGTCTCGCCACCCATTGGATCGAACTCGCTTTTCTTGACTCGAAATTCCGACCACCCAACCACACGGCTATCGTGATTTTATGTAATTAAAAACAGTAAGGAAGTGATCAAACCATGCCCAGCTTTACTATCATAAATGTATTCATGTATATTAAAATAAAACCATTTTGTAAAATAATAAATGCTATAAAACTGTTAATCGATAGAGTGAAAGGCTGATCTGAATTCAAATCTAAAGACTTGAGTTTGATGCCCATGAAGAATGCTCGTATCTTTTCGAAACGTACGATTCGATCTATGTACGATTTTATCCTATATTAAGAAAACGTCCAGTTCACCATCCAAATAAGCTTCGGTGACATGTGGGGCTAAAGAACTAAATTGTCTTGACCTCTGTCTACCCTGTATTGGGAATTGTGTGAAGATATTTATTTATATATTTTTCTACTTTGTTAAAAGTCACCACAGCCTAGTGGTTGGGTGGGCGGAATTTCAAGTTAAGAGGCCCAAGTTCGATGCCCAGGTGGCAGGCTCGTACCAATAGGTTTTTCAAAAACATGTATTATTATATCTTTGGCTTGGACATGAAGACGGCGACTGGCTCTCCATCTGTCACGTTGTCCCGAAAATATCTTTGGTGGAAGGTGGGTCGAAGTGACTTAATTGTCTAGACTAGACCTCTGTCTACCCTGTATTGGGAATTGTGTGAAGATATTTATTTATATATTTTTCTACTTTGTTAAAAACATTACAGAAAAGATGATATCTTGGGAGTTCCTTTCGTCTATTTCTTCACCGCTAGAGGATATCTTAATACGAAACGGTGGTATATTAAATAATAATAAAAAAATATCTCTACGTCATTCCCAATACAGGGATAGACAGAGGTCTAGCCAATCAAGTGCTTTCGATCCACTTTCAACCGTATCTATATATACATAAACACATTTCTGATATATTTTTTTGCAATACAAAATATTCCTCTCTTTAAATAATACATTGTAACTAGAACATCAATCTTCAGACTTGACGTTTCATCTCAGCACAGAGAAAGTTTCTTGTTAAGATACACCCTTACAAGTTTCAGCGTAATTATCTTTCCCGATCAATAAATAACGAAATAATAAAATTATTTCTTAGTTTTTGTTCTATTTGGAATATTTAATATAAGAATGATTTGCAATTAAGTAATTATGTAGCATATACTCTTATATGCTATATACTTACTTAAACTCGGTACTTAATTCGATTCGGAATCAAGAGACCCGAGTTCGATCCTCAGGTCGCAGACTCATACCACAGGGGTTTTTCTTAAACTTATTATTATTTATTATTATTTATTTTATAATTACATATAGAAATATCTTCACGCCATTCTCGTTACAGGGGAAGAAAGAAGTCTAGACAATTAAGTACCTTTGACTCACCTTCCACCGAAGATATTTCGGGACAACGTGACAGGTCACTATCTTTATGTCCAAGCCAACGATATAATTCGTACATAAGTTTTTGAAAAACCCATTGGTACGAGCCTGCCACCTGGGGATCGAACTCGCTTTTCTTGACTCGAAATTCCGACCACCCAACCACACGGCTATCGTGATTTTATGTAATTAAAAACGGTAAAACTCACGTCCAGTCAATGATGATATTATCTAGATGAACTAGACATGTCCGGAGGTCCTTGATCAGGGTGAGTGGGATGAGTTCGCGGTTGCGTCCGCTCCTCGCGACTCTATTGTGTAGTCCAGTCTTTAAATTATTTAGTTAATAATATCACGAAAGCTTTAACAACTTTAACTTATAACTTAATAGTGACGTGCAGCGCGTGTCATCTACCTAGCGAGTAATCTAATTTTCTTTTCGAGACTCGACACATACGTAGGGAATAGGGTTGCCAGCTCATTTTGAGAGAGAACAGACTTTTTAAATACGGTAAAAACAAAAAAGTACATTGCATAAAAGAGAAATACAATTTATTAATCATGATTATAAATGTTAGGCGGTTAATTCAAATTAAATAATGTATCATTGCTATAAGTTCCATTCATTACATCTGTCGATCGTCATTTTTTAAGAAACCGACGAAAGAAACTTCGTACGTATCCTCTTTTTTGTCCTTTTTTAAGAAAATACAAAATTGAACATATTATAATTAAAAACAGTAAGGAAATGATCAAACCATGCCCAGCTTTACTATCATAAATGTATTCATGTATATTAAAATAAAACCATTTTGTAAAATACTTAATAAATGCTATAAAACTGTTAATAGGATGGAGTGAAAGGCTGATCTGAATTCAAATCTAAAGACTCGAGTTTGATGCCTATGAAGAATGCTCGTATCTTTTCGAAACGTACGATTCGATCTATGTACGATTTTTATCCTATATTAAGAAAACGTCCAGTTCACCATCCAAATAAGCTTCGGTGACATGTGGGGGCTAAAGAACTAAATTGTCTTGACCTCTGTCTACCCCTGTTCTGGTCAAATGCGTGTAGATAAAAAATATGTGTATTTTAGGATACTTTATTGGTGTCATAAATTTATAAAAAAAGTCCTACATAAACTTTATGTCAAGGTGCAGAGGACAACCCTAATAAAGAATAAAGGGATTTAAACTGGAACTTTTGCAAAGAAAATGAAATCGACGCTCGCACGTAGATGTACAATTATGAAGTTTGTCAGCCGCATACGTGTCTGTTTGTTATGTTTCATTAGGACAATCCAGAATTGGAAATTACCGCAGATGGATTATCAACTGCTGAATTCTTCACGAAATACATAAAAAAATCAACTATTTTAAAAAGATCCTTCTTGAAAATACAAAAAACACGTCTATGATACTTACTAGTTAATAGACTTAGGCGTTACTGTGAGGAAACACATTATTATAAAGATTTTACTTTATAACTACTTTGCAGTGCTGCCGCATGACAAAAGTATATGTGTTACCTAGTCCGAAGAGAAGAAGAGCATCACCCTGCCTCCCACAAATGCATGCATAATCCCCACCACAACTATGCTTGACATCAGGTAATACGCCATCACCGATACGCGAGTATTGTTTCGCGTCTAAAGAAAATTGTCAAGCGAATAGACGCTTCGATCGCAGTGTTATATATTTTATGTTTTTTTTCATGCGGATTGTTTAATATAAAGAGAATATTTTAAAACTAATATCTTTATAACCATGCCTATATTTGACTTCGAAGTCCCCAATGGGAATCCAAATTCGCCACCAAGAATTGGCTTAAAACAAATCGCGAAAATAACGATCGTGACATACAGCGATCTGTTCTCTCTGGCTACCCCGTCAGGGACTGTGCGTGAAAATAAATAAATAAATATAAAACAAAAATATCATAAAATTGTTTAACGCGTTACTTACTGTTATTAAGTAAAAAAGATATAATTATTTGAATATGAATATAATACAAGGGTAGCCAGAGGTCTAGTCTAGACAATTAAGTCCCTTCGGCCCACCTTCCACCGAAGATAATTTTGGGACAACGTGACAGGTAGTGAGTCCGACGCCGTATTTTATATCTTTATTATTTGAATATAATAAAGTTATAAAACAGGTAGAATAATGGGGGTCATTGTAGAAGCGTGCTCGTCGCGACCCCTGCCAGCCCTTTTCAGGGCTGCAATTCTACACAGCTGCGCACCCATGCCAACGAGGGTTAGGGCGTCCCCCCAAGGCGACGCACACCAGTTCGTCCCCGTTGGTGTGAAATGCAGCGCGCGAAGCGGCTATGGGGACCGCCACCCGTCACGCACAGCCCGACACAGCGGAATGTGGAGGACGGAGTGCAGAGTTGGCACGTGGAATGTTAGAGGAGGCGTGAGAGATAAGACGAATGAGTTGATTGAAATAATGAAAGAAAGAGAATTAGATGTCGTGTGTTTGTCGGAGACCAAGCGGAAGGGCAGTGGTACTGAAGAGCTCCCTGGCGGGGCGTTAGCTCTATGGTCCGGAGTCCCGGAGAGCGAGAGCGCCTGCCAGGGAGTGGGGGTGCTGCTGTCGTCTCGGTTGGTCGATGTTATGACTGAATATAAGGTTGTGAACTCGAGACTTCTCTGGGTTCGCTTTAAATTGGGACTGACGAAGTTATTCCTTTTGGCTGTTTATGCGCCGGTGGCTTCGTCGTCCAGAGCTGAGCTGGAGGAGTTTTGGGAGAACGTAAGAGAAGTTCTAGACTTGGTTAGAGGAAACGAAAGAATTGTTGTATGTGGTGATTTGAATGGATGGGTTGGTACCGCTCGGCCAGGGTACGAGTCGGTGCTTGGAATGTTTGGCGATAAAAGGGTTAACGATGCTGGCAAGCTCATACTGGCTGTATGCAAGGAAAAGGGTCTTCTTGTGACAAACACTATGTTTAGTCACAAGAAAATCCATATGTATACTATAACAAGAGAGAATGAGAGAAGTATGATCGATTTATTCCTGGTGGATGACCGACTGCGAAAACAGGTGATGGATACGCGAGTGTTCCGAGGTGCTGACCTGGGAACGGATCACTACCTAGTGATTACTACATTTAGGGGTCTGTTCGCGGGTTGGCGCCACCGGACGGCGATACCAGAACCACAGTCGGAGGAAGCGGACACTAGGAATAAATATCAAGCAAGGGTAGCCGAAAAGCTGGACAGCATTGGTGTTAGGAAAGAATGTGTGGAAGAAATATGGCAGAGCCTTAGAGATGGAATGGTTAGTGCAGCGGAAGACGTGTGTGGAACTGTGAAAAGAGGTAGTAGTAAAAGTGTGATGCATGGTGGAATGACGAAGTGAAAGAAGCTGTAAATAAGAAGAAGAAAGCATGGTTAGACTACTTGGCCTCTAGTAATGATAAGGATATGAGAGAGAAGAGGAAAGAAAGATATAAGCTCCAGAAAGTTCACGCGAAAGCATTGATTGAGGAAGTGCGTGAAAGGTGTAGAATGGAAGCGGACGAAGGTTGTCGCGCAACTTCAAGGAGAACTCCAAACTCTTCTGGAAAGAGGTTGGAAGGACCCGGAGTGGTGCGATGGCCTTAAGAATGAACAAAGTGCTTTCGGGAATTAATGACGTCCTCTCTGAAAAATCGGACGTCATGCAGCGATGGAGAGACGAATTTTATAGGGAAATGTATGCGTGTGATGATCTTAGTGGGATCCGGGGGTGACGCCATGACTTGTACACCAGACTCAGACCTCGATGACACTGAGGTCATCAGTATGAAAGAAATTGAATGTGCGATTCGAAGTTTGAAATGTGGTAAGGCTGCGGGACTAGACAGAGTTACTGCTGAAATGGTCAAGTATGGTGGGCCTCGCGCCTGGGACAGCTTTCATCTGCTGTGCAATTTGTGCTGGCGAATGGGGGCTGTTCCGGAAGATTGGCGATCCGCGGTCATTGTGCCTTTATATAAAGATAAAGGTTCACATTATGACTGCGGGTGCTATCGGGCGATCAGCTTGACCAGTTTAGCAAGTAAAGTTTACTCGAAGGTTTTGACACGTAGGATGCAAGATAAATCGGAAAGATTTCTATGGGAGGCACAATGCGGATTTAGACCTGGAAGAGGATGCACGGATCAAATGTTTTCTCTCTGCATGATCACGGAGAAGCTTCTGGCTGCTAACCAGAAGATTTTCTGTGCTTTTGTGGATCTTGAGAAAGCATTTGATAAGGTTGTAAGGAAGAAAATGTGGGAACTGTTGCCGGGGTATGGTGTGGATGGTCGATTGCTAAGGGCTGTGCAGTCACTTTACTGTGACTGTAAAGCCTGTGTGCGGGTAGGGCATGACCTGTCACCCATGTTTAGCGTCCAAACGGGCGTAAAACAGGGTTGTGTCATGTCTTCCTGGCTATTCATACTGTATCTCGACAGCTGTTTACAGAAGCTGAAAGATAGCTATTTGGGTGTGAAATTGGGTGACATAAAAGTAAATTGTCTGCTTTATGCTGATGATGCAGTGCTTATAGCACCATCAGAGGCAGAACTGCAGGCATTAGTCACGTGTATGAAAGAAGAATGTGAAATTAATGGTCTCCGTTTGAATGCTAATAAAACTAAGGTTCTGGTATTTGAAAGGGACGAAGAAAGAACGAAGTGCGAAATTTGGGTAAATCAGGAATGTCTAGAACAGGTGAATGAAATTGTATACTTGGGGAGTGCGTTTAGCCGGGATGGAAGATGTGATTTAGATGTGGACAGGCGTGTCGCTGCCGGGAACAAAGTCAATGGTGCCCTGACTGCGTTAATCAAAAGGCAAGGCGTTGTGAAAAGTGCACGCCTTGCAATACATAACGCAGTGTTGGTACCGACTTTGTTATATGGCAGCGAAACCTGGGTATGCCAGAAGAAGCATAAAAGCAGGTTGAATGCAGTGGAGATGCGATCTCTTCGTAAAATGTGCGGCCTTACCATGGCCGACCGAAAGCGAAACGAAGAGATTCGCAATATGGCAGGTTTGAAAGATGACCTTGTCTCAAAAATGGATAAGGGCGTGCTTCGATGGTTTGGGCACGTTGAGCGAATGAGTGATGACCGAATGGTGAAGAAAATATATAGCGCGAAAGTTAATATTAAAAGGTGTCGAGGTAGACCGAGATTAACTTTCGAAGACCATGTGAGCAAATTGCTCGAAGAGAGGAGGGTCAAGAGTACTCGGATACCTAGACGTGCATGTATTAAGAAGATGATGAATCTAAAGGAAGCGAAAGAAGTATGTAGGGATCGTGACACTTGGCGATCTGTTCTCTCTGGCTACCCCGTCAGGGATTGTGCGTGAAGATAAATAAAATAAATAAATAAGAATAATGAAATCCAGATAGCCGAGTGGTTGGAAGATCGGAATTCGAGTCCAGAGACCGAAGTTCGATCCCCAATCGTAGGCTCGTACTAATGAGTTTTATCAAAACTTATGTACCTTGGCTTGGACATAAAGACGGCTTTATTCTCATCATCTGTCACTTTTTGGCAAAAGCCTTCGGTGAAAGGGGGTTGAAATTTTTCGGAAATGTCTTGAAGATATTTTACTCTATTTTTAAAATACTATGGAAATGACTACTTATTGCGATAACAGTCTGCGATACTGGAATGTAACCTTATATTTTGCCACGGGACGAGGACTTAGTACCAGAAAACCATAAACAAGTTGAATTCCCAAAAGTGAATTCTAAAGAGTCACAATAGCCGAGTTGTTGGGTGATCGGAGTTTCCAGTCAAGAGACCCGAGTCCTAATCTCCAGGTGGCAGGCTCGTAACAATAGGTTTTATACAAACTTGTACGAATTATATCGTTGGCTTGGACATCACCTGTCACGTTGTCCCGATAATATCTTCGATGGGAGGTGGGTCAAAGGGACTTAATTGTCTAGACTAGACCTCTGTCTACCCTGTATTGGGAATTTTTTGAATACTAAATGGGCTCAGTACCATGCTCTTACTTATTTCTGCCACCAAATAGCAGTGTAACATCTATTGCGGTCGGAATGGTGCAACGAGCCTGTGTAATCATAGGCTTTGAGGCATTTCATCGTAGTCCTCAGGGGATGCAAACATATTAGTAAACTTCTTTTTAATTGGATCGTAGGTATCATGGGCTGCAGTCTGTCCCAATAAATAAATTAGGATTCCCTGTTTAAGTATTTTAAAACTAATTTAATTTTTTTTGCTTTCAAAATACAGATGTTAGCTCCAATTGATTTAAATGTAGTTTTCTGTATATATTAAGCAACCATTAGGTACGAAACTTAAGGGATTCATTCAATTAAACGAAATCACATTATGCTCCGTTTACACAGGTCTTGTTTAAGTTGGCATTTGTCGACGTACCATGTTAATCAGTAACTGAATGTAGATGTTTTATGTGTACGTTTAAATTCTGTGCAAACATACAAATTATTGCTTGCCTATTAACAGGTAAACCTGTAATGAATATGTAAGTTTGTATTAGATTCATGGATCTCTATACGTGTATATGAATATATATCTATGTAAGTATATTCTAGAGCCCATGGCAAGGTGCGAAGAGAGGAGCGACGAGAAGAGACGGAAATAGACTTGTTACGTTGTCCCAAATAGGTTTCGGTGAGAGGTGGGGCTAAAATCTTAATTATGATACCTCTGTTTAAATAATTTTTGGGGAAATGAAGTATTATTTGATTTAAAATTATTTGAATTAATTCCATTTTATACTAAAACTTGTAAAGATGTTTCAAGTTATCGTGCCGTCGGCCGTCGTAAAAGTTACGTCCGGAGGTAAATCATTGGAAAGTTGTTCGATTACAGAAACTTCAAGATGGACGCTCGAAGTTCTGTGGCGAATTGATCCTTTCTTGTGAATTTATTAATTCGGGGGAAATTAATATCTGCGGTTACATCTTGGGTTCAAACATTGTTGCTACATTTATTTATTGATTGGTTGTTACGGCGAAGAACCACTAACGACATTTCGTAGACGCAATTTTTAGGCACTTTGATTCAAAAACTATAGACATTGCATTTCCGATTTAAGTCAGGATAGCCGAGTGGTTGGGAGGTCGGAAATTTGAGTCAAGAGACCCGAGTTCGATCCCCAGGTGGTAGGCTCGTAGCAATGGGTTTTTAAACAACTTATGTACGAATAATATCGTTGGCTTGGACATACAGACGGCGACGGGATCACCACCTGTCACGTGCTCCCGAAAATATCAACTGTGAAAGGTGGGTCAAAGGGACATAATTGTCTAGACAAGACCTCTATCTACCCCTGTATTGGGAATTGCGTGAAGATATTTATGTTTATTAATTAATTAGTTAATTTATTTACTTTTTATTTACTAATTTATTTATTTGTTTATTTATATTTTTAGAGATGGTTATTATTCCGCAATCTATCGGTTGCCATAACATTTTTCTAGGCTGTTTCCCTTACTCTGCCTCTTACGACACCTACGCGAAGAAAGGGAGTAGCAATATACCTCGTCGAAAATGTTCCGTAAATTCCACCAGTCCACTTTCGTCATAAATTAATCATAATTAATTATATATAAAAGACATATTTGAAAATTAACATCTTCAGAAAGACATTAAAAAAAGAAACAAAGATCGAGTCTCATAGGAGCAAACATTTGAGTGATGAATATAAATGTTTCAACTAGAGTCATGGATGTTCATAAGTATATACATATGTACATATAAAAACATAATATAAGTTAAGCAGTAAGAAGAGTGATACGTAAACTGATTCTAGACAGATTTTGTAGATTCTAGAATTAACATTGACCACTGTCGGCTTACTTTTTGTTGGCGTATGACCCTATCTCCTTCGATTGATCAAGAATAAGCATAATAGTCCTTTTGTAGTCTTTACCTAATAAGCTTTATATCCAATTGATGTTAGTTTTGCGAGCTATGTGTAAGATATAAGGCATAATATTAATTGCAAAGTAAATATTATGAAAGCGAGCTACATTTGAAAAAGAAATCTTTGCAAGTTACACAATAAATATATTCTGTAATTATTTCTTTTAAACAGGAAGCGGGTATTTAAAGATCAGATCAATTTTAATTATAAAAAAGAAGGCAATTAAAAAAGTACAGTTTCATAGAATTATTAAAAACGATGTAAACCATACGTTAGTTTTTGAAAAAACCTATTGGTACGAGCCTGCCACCTGGAGATCGAACTCACGTCTCTCGACTCGAATTCCGATCACGCAACTACTCGGCTATCGTGACTTTAATTTATTAAAATATGATTACTTTCGTGAAGTGAAAGTAATAAACTATTATTAGACAGTTAATAGAATTATTAAATGATTATTAGTCAAACAAATAGAAATAATAGATCCTGAATATAATTGAACTGTGACTTGACCGTCGATAGTTACTTATTCGAAATTTATTTTTCCTTAATTTTTTATAATTATACATAAGTGAATGTGTCAAAGGGATCTCCAGAGTTGCCTAAATTTTCAGGGTAACATTATTGTAATTTTCGTAGGGATCTCTAATTTAAAAAATAGCCTATATTAATCGCTGATAATTTTGTTTTCTTTTGGCGAAACAATTTTCAAAATCGGTTTAGAGGTTTAAGTTTGTCGTAACAAAGTCGTTAGGATATTAATATCACAGTAAGAATAAGCATTTGCTAATATACGCTGTTTAAATTAAATTGTTATTTATCATGTCACTTGTATTTATCTGTCAATAAATTTCTCTTAATGTTTCTTACCTACTTAATTTCAGGTTAACGTTGTTTCTCAGTCAGTAATTAATATTTGCGACCCATTTATGACCCTGAAAACCCGATTATAGACTTTAAATACACTAGTGACATGAAGATTTTAGTGGTAAATTTAAATTTAGTTTTCGCGACAGACAATTTTCCATTTATAAATTTAAATGATTCCCGGTATAAAGTTAATTATTGTTGGAGACTCAACGGTTGTTTGCAAATTGTTTGAAATTATTTTATCCATGTTATATGATAGTTAATTTACTCAAGCGTTACTTTGCGGAAATTCATTGTAAAGTTGGTATTGAAAAAATTACTTCGCAACACTCCACATGCAAATAGAAAAAGGTACATGTTACCTGGTTCAAGCGAGTAGAGTCTACGATGAGCAACGGCAGAGATTTTGACTCTGCGGTCGCTCATCGTAGAGTCTACTTGCTTGATAATGCCTTGTTTTAAGGCGAAACACGTGTCGCGTTTACGGTGGTGGTATATGTTACCTGGTTTGAGTGTGGTGGTGGAGGTGGTGCATACAGTGGAATTAGTGCACGCATCCGTGGGAGGGAGGGTGGTGCTCTTCTTCTCTACGGACCTTTTTATATATGCATGCGGAGTGTTGAGAAGTAATTTTTGCAATAACAACTTTACATGTTATATGAAACAAATTAATAATTCTAATTGAACTGAAAACAGTCACAGGAGGCTTATTTTGGAGAATATGAGAAACTTAGGATAAATGAAGAGATTCTCAATGTGGCAGGTTTGAAAGATGATCTTATCACTAACATTGATAAGGGCATGCTTTGATGGTTTAGACACGTTAAGTGAATGAGTGAAGACCTAATGGTGAAGAAAATGTATAGCGCGAAAGTTAACATTAAAAAGACTAACTTACGAAGACCATGTGAGCAATTTGCTCGAAATGGGGGAGGTCGAGAGTATTCGGATACCTCGACGTGCATGTGTAAGGAAAATGTTGAATTTAAAAGAATCGAAAGAGGTATCTAAGGATCGTGGCACTTGGCGATTTGTTCTCTGGCTACCCTATTAGAAATTGTGCGAGAAGACAATTAAGTAAGTAAAAAACTTAGGTTATTCGCATAAGTTATCTCGATGGTGAATACAAATTCGAAGTCCGTGAAACTAGCGCAGACGTGTTTGCACTGCCAGTAAAGCTTAGTATCGCTTCGTAATATCGCTAAATTCGTAAAATAATAAGCACGATAAACTTGGACGGTGATATATTTATTATAAATATTAATGTTATTAATTAATATTATGAATTAATATTATTAATATATAAATATTATCTCCAGGTGTAGATAGAGGTCTAGTCAAGACAATTAAGTCCATTCGACCCACCTTCCACCGAAGATATTTTCGAGACAACGTGACAGGTGGTGAGCCCATCGCCGTTTTTACGTCCAAGCCAACGATATAATTTCTACATAAGTTTTTATGAAAAATCCATTGGTACGAGCTTGCCATCTGGGGATCCAACTCGGGTCCCTCGACTCCAAATTCCGACCACACAACCACTCGGCTACTTTTATGATATATTTATTGCTATCGCAATTTTACTATTTACAGATCTACTCCAACTTTAATTTTTTGCGCAGTTGTATTGTTGTTGTAGTGATGGTCATGGTCTACCGTCACAGTAATATCCCATATGCATACATCCCGTATGAGGAAGCTCAAAGTTGCTGAGAGTGCTAAGAGGAGCGCTATGGTCGGTGTTTCTCTGTGTGATAGAATCCGTAACATGGGCAGTAGAACCAGGGTAACCGAGATAGTGGTTATAGTTGTAGGAAACGCAGTGTAGGACGACCCTCCATAATATGATGCGACGCTCTGCACAATGTTGCGGGTGGTCGATCGATGCAGGTGGCCCAGGACCACTCTGTGGCAATCTTTGGGGAAGGTCTATATTCAGCAGTGGATTTCTGACAGGCTGTTATGATGATGATATGCATGGTTGACCATGATTATGAATGGACATTTTCCTTCAGATATAAAATGTTGCCTTGTAATTATAGAGGTTAGTAAGGCGAGTAGAGAGGTGAGTAAGGAAAGGAACAATCCTAGACAAATATAGGGATAACCAAAAAATACTAGACTTGAATTCAGCAAACCAGAAGGGCAGCACCGTCTGAAATTCAAGATGTCTGGTACAGCGATTGCCAATCGGAATTGTGAGGAAATAAAGAAATGATTTCTTATTATTAAATTAATGAGAAAAATGTTTAAAATTTCAACTAACATGGGCGGGATTTGAACCCGCGACCTTTGCCGTATCTTGGTAACACTCTTACCTCCATGCCACCGTGTCTTACAAGTATCATTTGAAATTTTAAATCTCTTTCTTTATTTATCTGCATCGTATTTTTGCATATTTTTTGGCATCGGCGTTATCTACTGAAAATTTTGCAAATTACACTTAATATTCATGGCTTTACAGTCATGAAACATTAGTAAGATAACACCAACTAAATTATTCTGCATTTTTAAAATTTTTAAAGCATATTATTTATCCTAAACTTTTTGTTATTGAATTAAAGCGAAAAAATGTTTAAAATTTCAACTGATACGGGTGGATTTCCATTCCGCGACTTTTGAGGTACCGTGCCAACACTCGCACCTTCGTGCCACCGTGTTCTACACGTTTACATATCTGTTTTTTCTCTTTAATTTAATAACATTTTCTACTACTTACATTTACTACTATCTACCTTAAGCAGTAGTGGGGACTTATAGGCTACTTTATCTTTTCAATTTTATTCCATAACACAAGTGGTTTTGCTACTTACATTAGATGTTTTCCCCATCTATTTATGTATATATAAGTCTGTAATAATAGATAAATATTAGAAACGTGAACCGTAGAAATAGAGAAAGAAAGCTTAGTTTAGCTTATCTCAGAAATATAAGAAGGTTGTAAATGTTCATTATTCAATAACAGGTACTTCATTTTCAAAGCATGAAGACAAATCTGTGTCCCGATATCTCTCATTTAAAATAGATTAAGGTAAATCGGTGGGCGGATCGACCGGGCGGACTCATTAGATTTCATAAATTCTTTTTATATACAGATTAGCTCCGAGTTGCTTTCTTGACTTTGCTTTTTAATTAAACTGTTGAAGAGGCAGCTTTTCGCTTTCGAATTTATTTGTTTTCATCAAATAATGTCTAGGACAGAATCGATAACATAGAAGGTGACTTCAGCATAAATTAAGAATGTTTAATATACATCTCTTATTAAACACGGCAATAATACAAATCGATAGGTATAATCGATAGATAGATATAGACGTCCTTGGAGTACTTTTTTAATTATAATTTAACAACCTCCGAGGACGAGTGGCGTACACGCCATTTTTCATGGTGTTGCCAGTTCTATGGTTTCGAGTTTGGTTCCCGATGGGGTCAATGTAGAACACACTTTTTCTGCATTTTCTTAGGCCTGGGAGGTTTTGGTGCCATCGTTGTTTACGATTCCATAACACAAGTGCTTGAGCTGCTTACTTTAGATAAAAGCCATGTATATTGTGTTGTCCATATCCATGTATATATTTATATCAGCCGTAAGGAGGATTTGCCGTAATCGCCGCGCTTCACAAACGAATTGGCGATCCCAAAACCATACACCCTCGCGTCTTAGCACGTTGCTGTCCGTCACCAGCCTACTTATTTTGGTGCTTTGTATTGGAGACATTTATCCCGCTATCTATCGGTAGTTGATATTGTCGTAACTTTTCCATCAGAAAGAAAGAAAGGCTGTTGCATATAACTTAAATAAAAGGAATGGTGTACTCAAAAAGGGACCATACAGTGTATGGTAATGCTGCAGTAAGACTGCAGGGCTGGTTTTCATTTAGGCTCTTAGTTGACGTCACATTCAATTAGTTGCCTCTTTCGATACCTACGTGATGACTATCATTCTTAGAGAGTCAGCTTTTACTATATACTGTTACCATCGTCTTATGTATTCATTTGTATTATAAGTATCCTTTTTATAAAGTTTCATCTTTAATAAATTGCTTCAACCTGTAGGCAAACTTTGCTCATTTATCGGGGTTTTGTTGTAGAAGAGCATACACCGCCCTATGTACGAGTTACTTTTTGGAGTCTAGTAACGGGCGCTACATGCTGGTCATTGTTTCTAGTGTTTACATTTTGTAAATCAGTATTATTACAATTTTAACAACGTATAAATATTATCAAAAACAACGAACGGCACCGCAATCACCAAGATCTAACAAAATATATAAAAAGTGGTTTTCTACATTAACTTGTCGGGAAGAAAACTCTCAGAGCGGGCAACACCTTGAAAACCTGTGTGTCCGTCGTTTGTTTATTGTGTACCTGTATGTTAATTCTCTAATTAACACCAAAAGTACTTAATTAAAATGATATTTATGGAGCTCGTGCATCTAATAGAGATTAAATCAAGCGTTGCGAGTTCCGTCTATTTCAGTGTACACCGTTTGCTTAGTGAAACGTGTTCAACGGTATGGAAAGTGCGACAAATGTACAAATTAATATTATTTTTAAACTAAAATAAATAAATATCTTCACGCGATTCCCAATATCCACCTTCCACCGAAGATATTTCGGGATTATATTTAAACCAAATACTAAATTATGCATTTATAACTGATTTATTTTGGTAAAAGGCTTTTTATATATTTAAAATAAAACTTCATTGCACACGCTTGACTGAGGGAGTAAGCTGAAAAGATGGCAAGAGCGTTACGAAAAGTGTGATTGTGTGAGGCGGACGGAAGTTGAAAGGGAGATATGTTTGTGAAGATATAAAGAGAGAGTGTTGCTTCGTATATTACTGAAGCGCCAAGAGAGAGAGAGAGAGAGAGAGAGAGGTGCGAACACACATTTCCTTTCTCTCTTTCTCTCATCACAGTCAGTTACGTACCCAATAACAAAAAAAAATAATGAAAAATTAAAAAATGTGTTCATAATCATTAATTCATCAATGAGGTCCCATAACAAATTAGCATGAAAATTAACATATGTATATGTAGATACATGTATATATTATACATATCCACATAAATAAATAAATACATAAATATATACATACATACATATGGATGAAGCTAAAGAAGTTTTACTTCAATCATGTGGTTTTAAGCACACACGTTTCATTTTCACTCCATACGGTTAATAAATATAAAAGTTAGTTCAAAATATTCGCACTATTCTGAAATTTCGGTTCGGTAGCTATACCTGAAACTTTTCCGAACTTATGTTTGTAAAACCACCGAATGAAAGTTTATATGAAAATACAAGGATAATAAATATATTTTGGTTTCGGAGACATGAATTTTTTGATTTAAGATGAACTCCTATCGACATCATTGACCATATTAAGAAACCACATAACTACATAACCACATACGGGTTCTAAAACTTATTTAGTAGTTAGATGCGGCTGGCCTATATAAGTAAATAAATACCCTAGGGTATAGGATGAATAGCTCAGCCCAAACCTTACTACGCCCTGCCCTCCTTGCTTGACATTGAAATTATTGAAAGAAATCGCTTATTTATCATCGGTTTCGACAGTAAGACAGCGATAAATTTACCAAATGTCCTATTAACCACCCCAGAACAAACGATCAGGCGGACACTTGGGCAGATATGAGATATAGAAACGGTATCTTAACTAAATACATATATAGTTAGAGACAACATCCTTTGCATTGCTCTGATCCCAGAGTAAGTAGCTTAAGAATTTGTATTATGGAATCAGAAACAAAAAGATATCAAAAACACCCAAATCCGAGAAAACCCGACCGGGAATCGATTCTAGGACCTCAGAAATGGCGACACCATTGTACCGGGGTGACGTAGTGCCACAAGTCCATGGCGGACGTCAATAAATATTTTGTGAAAAATGTTTCACAAAGTCTGACTTACATTCCTTTTAACCACTCCAACTAACCAGTAATGCAGTAATGTCGAAGTGCTTCGCGATACCCTAACCCATTTTCTTACGGGTTCAATTCGGGTCAAGGATGATATGTAAGTAGTGTACCTTGGCTTGTTAAAGCTTCGAAACTATGATCTGTCACGTCTTGCTAAATAGGTTTCGGTGAAAGGTAAATCGAAAGGGCTTAATTGTCCAGACGTCTGTATCCCCTTAGTACAGGATAAACACGTGAAGATATAAAAAGCTTAGCTTAATAAACTTTTATAATAATTTTGTCCTTGAGTCCGTGCGTATAATGGAGATAACAATAACCGTTGCTTGGCATACTCATATCTATTCAGCCAGCCACGTCTCGTTGTTATGAGCTCTGGGGGATGTTAAGTTTATTTGGATTATACTAATTCGGAGATAAACTTGAAGACTATGCTTGCTACAAGTTAGATATTAATTCATGTGGAAGTAAAAAAAACTATCTACACACACTTCCCAATACTTGGGTAGACAACGGTTAAATACTTTCGACCAAATTTCCACCGAAGACATTTATGGTCTTGATGTCGAAGCCAACGCTAATATAGATCAAAACAAGATGCAGGATATAAATCATACAAACGTATTATTTATCGCAAGTTTGGAAAAACCCTTTGGTACGGGCCAGTCACCTGGGCATCGAACTCGGGTCTCTTGAATCGAATACCATTCGGCAATCTTAGCTTACAGAAGAAAATTCGGCAGTAGCGGTCCACATAAGCATTGTTTCTCATGATCCTCGGCGTCAAACATTAAAATCGTATGAACAACAGGATCGGCAATCCGCTTGCCAAACGTATTGATGTCCAGCAGTGGACTTTTACGCACTTACAAGTCTGCATTTCCACAAATTATTTTTGAATCTATTTTTGTTGTTTACGTGTCATATTTATCATACTGTATTCGAATTTAAGAAGATCATTTTTCAGCTTTAGCTATTAGTTGAAAATTTAATAATTTGTTTATTATGTATATATATATATATATATATATATATATATATATATATATATATATATATATATATATATATATATATAGTATATAAATCATCACTATGTTTATAGTGACCTCCGTGGACAAGCGTCGGACGTACCGGTATTCATGATGTCGCCAGCTCTTAAGTACTGGGTTCGAACTTGGGCGAGTCAATGAATAGAACTTGCAGTGTACGCTGAATCTTGGACTTAATTTTAATTATAACCAGATCCCATTCAGTTGGAAGCACGCAACCATCTTCTGTGATCAATGAGTATGTTTATTTATTTAAATAGCTATGTATCATCCACTATCCTTGTATATATAAAAACACAACGTCCCGTCATAGTTCAATAGGTCCATAGGCCTCTTTAGTGGAGGGTTTCCTATAATCGCGACGAACTGCAAGCGGATTGGCGATCGCAGTACAAGACATCTTGCACATTAGATGCTGCTATAAAAACTATAAAATAATAAATATCTTCACGCCATGGGTAGACAGAGTAGTACAGGGGTAGACAGAAGTCTAGACAATTAAGCCCTTTAAACCCACCATCCACCGAAGACATTTTTTGGGACAACGTGGCAGGTAGTGAGCTCGTCGCCATCTTTATGTCCAACGATATATATCGCACATACTTTTTTTGGTACGCGCCTTGAGGATCGAATTGTATGAGTATTGAGAATGGCGTGAAGATATTTTATAACAAATTTTTTGTCTTCAAAAGAAATAGCACAAAAGCTGCAGTCGCCTATCTAACGGATGGTAGCTAGTAAGTTTCCGGGAGAGGTAGAAAGGTTTTGAAAAAAAGGAAAATTTTAATTATTATTTATAAACTCTGAAGATACCATACCATAGTAGCAATGACCCAGCTTTCGTAGCTAAGGATTGCGTGTTAATTTTAAATTTCTCTCTCTTTGTTTTACACCTTTTATGAAGCTGATGGCATCTACCAGAAGATACAAATTTCAACTGGTGCGTTTAGGACTCCGCGGCTCGAAGATAAGAGCGTTGCCACGGTACGCAAAGGTCGCGGGTTCGTACACCGGACGTGTCAGTTGATTTTTAAATTTTTCTTTATAGTAATAAATAAATAAATATCTTCATGACATTCCCAATACATGGGTAGATAGAGGTTTAGACAGCTAAGTCACTTCGACATACCAACCTCCGACGACTTTTTCGGGATAAAGTGACAGGTCCCGTCGTCGTTTTAATGCCCAAACCAACAATATAATTAGTTTTGAAGTTTTTAAAAAAACCCATTGGCACGAGCCAGCCTGGGGATCGAACTCGGGTCTATTGACACGAATCCCAACCACCCAACCGAGGCTCGTGACTTGAGAAATCCGATAGCTAAACGAATTAAACTATACAAACATAAAGATTTAGCCTCACCTGTTTAACGGACTAAATAAGCAAATAAAATTATCACGCAATAAAACAAAAAGCTCTATTTCTATTCTAGAGGTATTTTTAAACTGAGGATTTGATTAATTCTCTAACGATGCGATGTGTCCATAAGCGGTCATAATGTTAATATAAATTTAAAATTACTTAACATACGTATATATATCATGCACACAACCATACATACATATTATACATACATTATGTAAGGATACTTTACATAATGTCTTTGTGTAAAATATAAAGTGGCTTATTCGTGTTTATCTTTAAAATACATACGCTGCAATTATGCGCGTTTGAGCATTTGATTTAGATTTTTTCAAATGGGTAATAGACACGTTTAGTGCCTACTTAGAATAAACTAGATACTGCAAATATTTGTAGTATTTTCGTTCTATGTTTGAAATGTATGATGCAGAAAAACATCAGCAATATGCCAGAAAATATTTTATTTTCTGTAGAAATAGTACTAGAGCTTTGTGGTATGTATACAATATTGCCTATCCTTAATAGATTTCAATAAACTGGACACATACGGAGCTTCTTTCGCCTGTTTCTCCTCCTTTAGGGGAAACATTATGAAATAATGGTATACAGAGTTGGCATACTATAAATATTATATAATATATATTATATAATGTATCGCCTGGTAACGGCGTAAGAATATTGCCACTTCCTTTTTGCCCGTGGTTGTCGTAGGAGGCGACTGAGAGAAATAGAAAACCATTTCTAAAATATCAGACCAAACCAATCAGAACGATGATGGGCAGCAGCGTCTGAGGTGCGAATGAGTACGAACTGCGATTGCCAATCCGCTTGCCAAGAATGGCGATTATGGCAAATCCTTCCTATGGAAGAGGCCTGTGTCCTACAGTGGACTTTAACAGACCGTTATGTATGTATGTATGTTTGTTTGATTATTATTTCATTAGATTTGGATAAAATGCAGAAGCAAAGACGTATCTACATAACCTAACTCTTGGCTTTATTGTTAACAATAAGGATAAAAAAAATTAAAACCGATTTTATTTTAATGAAGGTGCACTCAATTAGTGCATGGGTTGTAAGAGAGCTTTAACTTTACACAGAAGAATTTGAAGGTTGAATACAATCTACTAAAATATTAACGTGCTACGTTAAAGTTCAAAGGGTTGTTAGCGAGACAAAGGGTTGTTTATATATAATGTGTGGTTTACTTAAGCCTACAGGTTTTTAACGAAGTTAGCAATTGGTCACAGACAGATGGCGGATACTGTACGTAAGACCGAGCGTCAAAGGGTGCAGGGTGCGTGGGGTACCAGTACCAATACAGGGTGCCTGGTACTGAGAAAGCCAATCCGGCGATTAAGGAAAACTCTTTACTTTGGAACGTAAGCTTTTTGGAAACAAGAAGTAGTTTATTTTATTTATTTATTTTATTTACTATTCATGTATTATTTTACATTATTCAACCAGACAATGATATGCACATACGTACTGAAGTATGTAGTGAAGTAAAAAAATATTAAAAACATGTATAGATTTACTACATCAGATAAAATATCTGTAATAAGGATATCATTTAATTTCTCCACTACCCGTAGGCAGACTGGTATATCGTTTGCTATGTGGTTACGGCGTGAGAACATACGGCAAAGCCTCCCGCATAGGATAGGCCTTTGTCTTGCAGTGGACTTTCATAGGCCGTTATGTTGAGAGAAGAGATGCCTCAGGCATTAAGTCTGATTATATAAATTTTTGGTACATTCAATAAATCAATTAAAAAATAGACACGATAGCCGAGTGGTTGGGTGATTGGAATTCGAGTCAAGAGACTCGATTATTTTTTTTAAATAAATACATATATAGACATATTTATATACAGGACAACATCACGTACATTGCTCCGAACCCCATGTAAGAAGCTAAACCACTTGTGGTATAGGAATCGGAAACCACGAAGGCACCACAAAAACCCAGACGCGAGAAAATGAGTTTTTGAATAAACCTATTGGTTGATTTTATTTATATAAACCAATAGGTTTATTCAAAAACTCATTTTCTCGCGTAAAATAAATATCTTCACGCAATCCCCAATACAGGGGTAGACAGAGGTCTAGTCTAGAAAATTAAATCCCTTTGACCCACCTTCCTCCGAAGATATTTTCGGGAAAACGTGACAGGTGACACTCGGTATCGTGACTTATTTTAAAAACTTGTTTAAGATTTATATCGTTGAACATAAGGACGGCAACAGGCTCACCACCTCTCACTTTGTCCCGAAAATATCTTCGGAGGAAAGTGGGTCAAAGGGCCTTAATTGTCTAAACTATAACTCTGTGTACCCCTGCATTGGGAATTGCGTGAAGGTATTTCATTTATAATTAAAAAATCTTAGTTCTATGACAATACCTGTCAGATCAACTCGATCACAATTAGTAAGATTGTCATTACATATTTATTTATCTAACGTAGGTTTTCAGATTGTCATTATATAGTTATATGTATATCTAACGTAGCAGTCTTCGTTATAAAAACAATAAACAAAATTATACACTCATGTGTTTGACAAACAAAACAAGGCATAAGTCGTAATAAGGTGAAACAAGGAAGGTCTCAAAACCAATTTGTTTGAAGGCCGTAAAGATCTCCCCGGGGACCTAAGAGAAGGTTGCGCGAACTAATAAGCGAATAAATATTTTATTCCAGTTGGACACTAGGGTTTTGCTTGCGTGGTAACAACTTTGATGCCTTTAACACAATACGGTTTTATTTAAATAAATAAATATCTTCACGCAATTCCCTATACAGTAGTAGACAGAGGTCTAGTCTAGAAAATTAAATCCCTTTGACCCACATTCTACTGAAGATATTTTCGGGACAACGTGACAGGCGGTGAGCCCGTCGCCGTCTTTATGTCCAAGCCAACGATGAAATTCGTACATAAGTTTTGAAAAACTCATTGGTACTGCCACCTGGGTATTGAACTCAGGTCTATCGATTCGAAATTCCGACCAGCCAACAACTCGGCTATCGTTATATAGTATTCACAAAAGTTGATAACCATGACATATTACAATTTATCAAAAAATTAATTCAGTGCAGCAAAGCTTTATATTGTAATTAAACATTTTATCTCAAAATGTCATTTAATCGAGCGTGAGCGTGTGAGTTTGTGTGCGAGTATGTGTAAGTGAAAGTCGTCAGTTTTTGTGTTGCAATTTTTTTTAAATACTAAAAAAGCTGTCTAGCTCTTATTCCTGGAGACATTTTTCTACTATTTCGTATTTCAACTAACTCACGTTAGCTCTTTCTTTTTTAGTCCATAAATGTTCTTTTTGGTCTTCCTCTTCCTCTTTTTTCTAGACTTTATTCTTTGATGGTGTTTATTATGTCATGACGTATAAAGGAACCAAATAAATTTCCCCTTGTTTGTAATTTAATATCATAATTGAGTAAATATTTTAATACAGAAAACTTTGAATACTATACAATGTATTTTTTTTACAAAAAAAGGACGCAAAAATTTTAATAATAGCTCACCAGACTAACGTCTAATGATAGCATAACAGTGTATTAAGACAATAATAGAAAGCCATATATTTTTCACGTAGTGAGAGCAAAACTATGGCCTCATTCGAGTTCTGTGTTATTTTCTTGTAATAGTGCACTTAGAAGAATTGTCTGAATAGAAAAAAAAACATATTTTTTTAATATTACTATGTCCGTACTAAACATATTCACAGTAGCTCTGTCTAGTGGACAGATTCAGTTAAAAGAAAATTGAATTTGTCTAGAATTTTTCTCACTATTTCCATACTTCAATAAATATTAACTGATGTATATAAGATCGACGTCGATGAACAAAGCACAAAGAAATCGCTTTATTTATTCAGTAACCTAAAAGCTTGGTGAATAATTCTGAGATATTGTAATAAAATACCCTTACTTGTCAAATTTCTTGATGCTTGAAAATGTTTCGGATTAAAGAGGGCTCCTCTTTAATCCGAAACATTTTATTATAATTAAATAATTTTGATATTTTCGGAATAGTAATGAAATGTTTGGAGTAATAATAATAAAAACGAGGCCTAAATACTGTAGACCGGAGACGGGCAGCGAAGGAGCGTCTATGGTGAGAGGTGCCTAGAATCGGGCGACCTAAATAAACTATTTTATATAAAACCTCGACACCTCAGCTAGTACCAGAATAAATAATAATTTATAGCATCAAATGTCCCGGAGTTTTTAGGTTGGATAATAAGGTTTTAAACAGTGATATTAATAAATGAATAATAATAATAAATAAATATTTTCACGTAATTCCCAATACTGGGGTAGACAGAGGTCTAGTCTAGACAATAAAGTCCCTACGACCTACTTTCCACCGAAGATATTTTCGGGACAACGTGACAGGTGGTGAGCCCGTCGCCGTCTTTATGTCCAAGCCAACGATGAAATTCGTACATAAGTATTTTTTTTTTTGAAAAACCCATTGGCACGAGCCTACCACCTGGAGATCAAACTTGGGGTCACTCAACTCCAAATTCTACTCGTGATATTAATTAATTTTAAATATTTTAATTAAATAATTTTGATATTTTCGGAATAGTAATGAAATGTTTGGAGTAATAATAATAAATAAATATTTTCACGTAATTCCCAATACTGGGGTAGACAGAGGTCTAGTCTAGACAATAAAGTCCCTACGACCTACTTTCCACCGAAGATATTTTCGGGACAACGTGACAGGTGGTGAGCCCGTCGCCGTCTTTATGTCCAAGCCAACGATATACTTCGTACATAAGTATTTTTTTTTTGAAAAACCCATTGGCACGAGCCTACCACCTGGGGATCAAACTTGGGCCACTCGACTCCAAATTCTACTCGTGATATTAATTAATTTTTAAATATTTTAATGAAATAATTTCAATGTTTGGGTTGGGGTGCTTTTACAGTTCTTGCTGCGCATTTTTAGTTGGACGATGAATAGTGAGAACCGCAACTGTATTGATTTAGTTTAGTGGTTTTCACGTTACAAAAAAAAACTTTAAAAAATGTTTGTAAATGACTAATTTCATTTCATAAGTTTGTTTCTTAAGGGTCTTGTGAGGTTCAAACCTATTAAGATCAAGGTTTAGACCTCCTTGGAGGAGTGGCATAAACACCAGTTTTCAAGGTGCCGCCTTTTCGTCCCGGAATTCAAGTCAAGAGACCCGATTTCGATCCTCAAGTGGTAGGTTCGTACTAGAAGGTTTTTCCAAAACTTATGTATGATTGATCTCTTTGGCTTGGACATAAAGACGGCGACAGGAATACCACTTGCCACGTTGTCTGAAATAATTTCCATATCTGTTGCTTATCTGTTGTTCCATATCTGTTGCTTAATCATATCTATAATATTTGAACCTTGCGTCTTGGAATCTATATGGTGATAATAATAACACACACCTACGCAGATAAATGTAGTCTACAACGAATCACATCCGTAAATGTATTCCTAATTATGTTCAGTATTGTAAATATTTTATTAAAAGTCACGACAGCCGAGTGGTTGGGTGGTCGGAATTTTGAGTTAAGAGACCCAAGTTCGATCACAGGTGGCAGGCTCGTAACAATGGGTTTATCAAAAACATGTATTATTATATCGTTGGCTTGGACATAAAGACGGCGACAGGAATACCACTTGCCACGTTGTCTGAAATAATTTCCATATCTGTTGCTTATCTGTTGTTCCATATCTGTTGCTTAATCATATCTATAATATTTGAACCTTGCGTCTTGGAATCTATATGGTGATAATAATAACACACACCTACGCAGATAAATGTAGTCTACAACGAATCACATCCGTGATTATATTTCTAATTATGTTCAGTATTGTAAATATTTTGTTAAAAGTCACGACAACCTAGTGGTTGGGTGGTCGGAATTTCAAGTTAAGAGGCCCAAGTTCGTTGCCCAGGTGGCAGGCTTGTACCAATAGGTTTTTCAAAAACATGTATTATTATATCGTTGGCTTGGACATAAAGACGGCGACAGGAATACCACTTGCCACGTTGTCTGAAATAATTTCCATATCTGTTGCTTATCTGTTGTTCCATATCTGTTGCTTATCTGTTGTTCCATATCTGTTGCTTATCTGTTGTTCCATATCTGTTGCTTAATCATATCTATAATATTTGAACCTTGCGTCTTGGAATCCATATGGTGATAATAATAACACACACCTACGCAGATAAATGTAGTCTACAACGAATCACATCCGTGATTATATTCCTAATTATGTTCAGTATTGTAAATATTTTGTTAAAAGTCACGACAGCCTAGTGGTTGGGTGGTCGGAATTTCAAGTTAAGAGGCCCAAGTTCGTTGCCCAGGTGGCAGGCTTGTACCAATAGGTTTTCAAAAACATGTATTATTATATCGTTGGCTTGGACATAAAGACGGCGACAGGAATACCACTTGCCACGTTGTCTGAAATAATTTCCATATCTGTTGCTTATCTGTTGTTCCATATCTGTTGCTTATCTGTTGTTCCATATCTGTTGCTTATCTGTTGTTCCATATCTGTTGCTTATCTGTTGTTCCATATCTGTTGCTTATCTGTTGTTCCATATCTGTTGCTTAATCATATCTATAATATTTGAACCTTGCGTCTTGGAATCCATATGGTGATAATAATAACACACACCTACGCAGATAAATGTAGTCTACAACGAATCACATCCGTGATTATATTCCTAATTATGTTCAGTATTGTAAATATTTTGTTAAAAGTCACGACAGCCTAGTGGTTGGGTGGTCGGAATTTCAAGTTAAGAGGCCCAAGTTCGTTGCCCAGGTGGCAGGCTTGTACCAATAGGTTTTCAAAAACATGTATTATTATATCGTTGGCTTGGACATAAAGACGGCGACAGGAATACCACTTGCCACGTTGTCTGAAATAATTTCCATATCTGTTGCTTAATCATATCTATAATATTTGAACCTTGCGTCTTGGAATCCATATGGTGATAATAATAACACACACCTACGCAGATAAATGTAGTCTACAACGAATCACATCCGTGATTATATTCCTAATTATGTTCAGTATTGTAAATATTTTGTTAAAAGTCACGATAGCCGAGTGGTTGCGTGATCGGAATTTCGAGTCTCGAGACCCGAGTTCGATTCCCAGTAGGCAGGCTCGTACCAATGGGTTTTTCAAAAAAAATATATGAATTATATCGTTGGCTTGGACATAAAGACGGCGACGGGTTCACCATCTGTCACGTTGTCCCGAAAATATCTTCGGTGGAAGGTCGGTCGAAGGGCCTTAATTGTCTACCCTAGACGTCTGTCTACCCCTGTATTGGGAATTGCGTGAAGATATTTATTTACATATTTTTCTACTTTGTTAAAAACATTACAAAAAAGAAGATACCCGCGGAGTTCCTTTCGTCTGTTTCTTCACCGCTAGAGGATATCTTAATACTAAACAGTGGTATATAAATTAATAAAAGAATATCTCTACGTCATTCCCAATACAGGGATAGACAGAGGCCTAGACAATTAAGTGCTTTCCACCATATTTATTTGTACATAAATACATTTATGATATATTTTTGCGCGCTACATATTTTTTTGTCACCTTTCGGGTCTTCACTCATTCGCTCAACGTGCCCAAACCATCGAAATACTGGATCTTACTATTCATTAATAAAGAATCGAGTATGACATTTAGGTGTTAGAAAAATACCAATTTCTGTCTTTGCATAATTGCAATGGTTATCGATAGATGGCAGAGTAAGCAAAAACTGAAAAAAATAGGAATATCTTCACGCCATTCCCAATAATGTTTCCATGTCAATTTACATGTCAGTCCGAGTACAAGAGCAGAAGACGAGGGCTATTCCACTGCAGAGAGGTGTTAGACAGGGAGACGTTATTTCTCCGAAACTGTTCACCGCTGCTTTGGAAGATGCCTTCAAGCTCCTGGAATGGAAAAGACTTGGCATCAATATAAATGGCGAGTATATCACTCACCTTCGATTTGCCGACGATATTGTGGTGATGGCGGAGTCGTTGGAGGATTTGAACATCATGCTCAATGCCCTAAATGAAGTTTCCCAACAGGTGGGTCTTAGAATGAATATGGACAAGACGAAGATTATGTCGAATGCCCATATTGCACCTTCACCTGTATGTGTTGGGAGCTCAGTTCTTGAAGTTGTTGACCAGTATGTCTACTTGGGTCAGTTGATCAAGGCAGACAGTTCCAGCTTCAAGGAGGTCTTTCGACGAATCCGACTCGGCTGGGCAACGTTCGGGAAGCTCCGGAGTGTCTTCTCGTCCAAAATACCTCAGTGCCTGAAGTCGAAAGTCTTCGACCAATGTGTGTTACCAGTGATGACTTACGGGTCCGAAACGTGGTCCTTTACTATGGGCCTCATAAGAGGCTCAGGTCGCTCAAGAGCTATGGAGGGCTATGCTCGGGTTTCTCTACGAGATCACATTAGAATGATGAGATCCGTAGAAGAACTAAAGTCACCGACATAGCCAGCGGATTAGCTCGAAGTGGCAGTGGGCGGGGCACATAGCGCGTAGAACCATTGGCCGATGGGGCAGAAAGGTTCTGGAATGGCGGCCACGTACCGGCAAGCGCGGCGTCGGACATCCACCGACTGGGTGGTCGGACGACTTGACCAGGTCGCGGGAAGACGCTGGATGCAGGCCGCAAACAACCGGTCGTATTGGAAATCTTTGGGGAGGCCTACATCCAGCAGTGGACTTCTTGCGGCTGATATGATGATGATGATGATTCCCAATAATGTTTCCATGTCAATTTACATGTCAGTCCGAGTACAAGAGCAGAAGACGAGGGCTATTCCACTGCAGAGAGGTGTTAGACAGGGAGACGTTATTTCTCCGAAACTGTTCACCGCTGCTTTGGAAGATGCCTTCAAGCTCCTGGAATGGAAAAGACTTGGCATCAATATAAATGGCGAGTATATCACTCACCTTCGATTTGCCGACGATATTGTGGTGATGGCGGAGTCGTTGGAGGATTTGAACATCATGCTCAATGCCCTAAATGAAGTTTCCCAACAGGTGGGTCTTAGAATGAATATGGACAAGACGAAGATTATGTCGAATGCCCATATTGCACCTTCACCTGTATGTGTTGGGAGCTCAGTTCTTGAAGTTGTTGACCAGTATGTCTACTTGGGTCAGTTGATCAAGGCAGACAGTTCCAGCTTCAAGGAGGTCTTTCGACGAATCCGACTCGGCTGGGCAACGTTCGGGAAGCTCCGGAGTGTCTTCTCGTCCAAAATACCTCAGTGCCTGAAGTCGAAAGTCTTCGACCAATGTGTGTTACCAGTGATGACTTACGGGTCCGAAACGTGGTCCTTTACTATGGGCCTCATAAGAGGCTCAAGGTCGCTCAAGAGCTATGGAGGGCTATGCTCGGGTTTCTCTACGAGATCACATTAGGAATGATGAGATCCGTAGAAGAACTAAAGTCACCGACATAGCCCAGCGGATTAGCTCCTCGAAGTGGCAGTGGGCGGGGCACATAGCGCGTAGAACCATTGGCCGATGGGGCAGAAAGGTTCTGGAATGGCGGCCACGTACCGGCAAGCGCAGCGTCGGACATCCACCGACTAGGTGGTCGGACGACTTGACCAAGGTCGCGGGAAGACGCTGGATGCAGGCCGCAAACAACCGGTCGTATTGGAAATCTTTAGGGGAGGCCTACATCCAGCAGTGGACTTCTTGCGGCTGAGATGATGATGATGAACCGCAGACATTTTTTGGGAAAACGTCATAGCCTGTTGCTGTATTTATGTCCAAGCCGAACGATATTCATCGTACATAAGTTTTTTAAAGCCTACCTGGGGATCGAACTCTGGGACTTCGGGTTTTCTCACTCGAATTCCGATTACCCAAACACTCAGCTATCTAGTGATTATTAGAATAGCCATCACAAAAAATTCAAAACTTAAATTTATTTTGACCTTACTGTTAACAATATGATTCTTTTTATATAACGTAGATACGATAGATAACCAAAATAAATAAAATAGAATAGAATTAAGAAACCTCGGTGATGGACAGCAAAACATACAAAGCGAGGTTACTAAACATAGTGATTATAGTAAATATAACTGAAGGGAGTTGCCTATGTCCTGCAGAGAACTTTTATATGCTGTTAAATTAAGAAATGTAGTTACTCTTATCTTATCTCTTTAAAAGGTTTACTGGAGGAAATGAATACCAACACGTGTTTAGAATGAAAAACAACATACATACATATATACATAACGGCTTTTTAAAGCCCACTGCAGGACAGGCCTCTCCCATGGGGAGCGTTTGCCATAATCGGCAAACGCGGATTGCCGATTATGGCAAACGCGGAATGCCGATTATGCCGATTATGTAGACGCGGCGGATTGGCGATCGCAGTACCGGTCCACTTGCACCTCGGACGCTGTTTCATGCCCATCATCGGTTTCATTATTGTACAAATAGTGTATGTAATAATAAAAATAATTGCATACACCATTTATATATAGGTTTTACTTGAATCATATGGTCTAAAGCACACTCGTTTTTTTATCCATTTTTATCCTTTAGACTTTCTACTGCACTAAAGCAACTAACCGTTGTTCACATCTATCGGATAAACGCCACGAGGATATTGAAAGGGAAGGTACGATTGGATTCGTTTTTTTTTTATAGAAAAAGGGAGGCATACGAGCTGGTGGCTCACGTGATGGTAAGTGATCACCGCCGCCCATGATCACCCGCAATACCAGAGGCATAGCAGATGCGTTGCCTCCCTTAGAGTGCCCCCCTCCCCCAGAATTGGGGGAGGGGGGTGTATGGGCCACCGGTTACCCGCAGTCACCAGACGAAACGCAGAAGTTTGTTAGACTTCTACTTTACGCCGGTATTCTGTGAGGTCGTGGTACTTCCCCGGTCGAGCCGGCCCATTCATGCAACAGCAAAAGCTGATGCGTGGCTCTACCACTGTGAAAGTCGTGGATCTAACGTGATAATTTACTTGCGACATACATCGACGAAGATAGTTTTTTATAGACGTTCTCTCTTTTATTACTTTTGAGGTACTTGTGTACAAACATACTTACATAACGGCCTATTAAAGTCCACAGCAGGACAAATACCTCTCCCATAAGGAGGATCTGCCATAATCGTCAATCTTGGCAAGCAGATTGGCGATCGCAGTACCAGACATCTTGCACCTTAGACGCTGCTGCCCATCTTCGGTCTGATTGTTTTTATCTGATGTTTTAGAGATGGATAGATTATTCCGCCATCTATCGATTGCCATTAGGATATTCTAGGTTCTTCCCCTTAGTCACCTCTTACGACAGACACCTACGGGAAGAAAGGGAGTGGTAATATTTTTACAACTTATTTTTTAAGATTACAAAACAAAGATGATATATGTATTATTTTCTCTACCGGTTGCAAACCGATTAATTTTTTTTCCATCCTAGTCTAGTCCTAATGATGAGAAAAAGCTTAAAACATTTAGTATTTCATCCCAACCTCTGTACAGCGAAACGTGGCCGGGTTATCTTGTTTATTTTTTATCTTCACGCATTTTTGCTGAATGAATATGACTATCATGTTCAAATAAATTGTCAAATTTTTTTCTTACAAAAACGTATGTTTAATTATCCAATATAGGCTATAATAGAGTTTAAAATTGCAAATTTAATTGCTACTCAAGATCGAGTGTCGAAGTAATTGAAATTGAAAGGACAAAATAGCTTTTCGAAAAAAGTATAGTTATTTTCGCAAAAAGTAAAAATATTATTTATAATGTTCATTGATACGTCTATCAATAGTAGTGTTTCTCAAACAAGTTTCAGTGTAGTTTAGGGAGTTTGCTAATGAATCTCGGACCACCGCAGGGAATATGATGAAAGCATATCAGACTACATTCATCAGATTATATTCCAAGTAAATATTAGTAATTCGTGCGTTATACGGCGTCGCCAGCCAAAGATCGACTTGGTACAAGGCGAGGGGAAAGGGTAAGTTTTGAAAGTATGAAAAGTACGAATTATAGAAACTGTATAGAGCACGTGAAACTTAGGTAGTGCGAGTTCGACGGTTTTTTTTAATTTTTTGTATCTCCACGCACAATCCCCGACGGGGTAGACATCAATAAGTATTACGTTCCTAAAATAGTTCTCTCATAATTTTTTTAATTATAAATTAATTTATTCGTATATTACGTCTTATAATTTTTTTTTATCTATAATTGATTTGTAATGATGCCCCTCTAACGGAGGAGAAAAAGTCGAAATTAACTCTTTTTTTGTAATTTTTTAAAATGAGGGATACACAACAAAACACAAAATATAATTAGAAACACTATAGGAGTCATCTCCTCATTCCCAGATTATATCATTATCATTAAATTTATAATATAGTCACCCCCTATAGTTTTCCTTATGAAATTTCTTAATCCATATCTAACACATACCCGCCCTCGCGGCGCAAGGACGTGTGATGACTGACACGTTCCGACTAAAACCCTAAGATGTTTTGTCATCGACGCATGTTGGCAGGTCCGCGGGAACACTTTCACACAAATCCTCCACAGCCCACAAAGTATTCAGCCAAATTAAAACAATAACAAAATTGTCGTATTGACACATGACATACTTTTCGTAGCAAAAAGCGACCTACGAATTGTTGAAAAAAATGCTCCATTTCCATTTCATAGAAATGTGAAAGCATTCACAAAGCTCTATGAAAACTTAATAATTCGTGAAAAAGATTAAAAAGAAATGTTTGCGCTGAAATAAATTGAACAGACTTCAAAGAATAATAAACAATATTTTCCTCGCCCTGCTCACTTTGATGTCTTTGATGCGTAACGGAAGCTTTTAAATGTCGGGCATGTTATGGAAAATGTTAAATTTTTTATCAGGTATTTGTCTCTCTCTCTCTCTTTATTTACTCTACACGTGTTTAAATTTGACCTTCAAGATATACAATGTTACAATGTGAACTCTGTTGGGAACAGCAAATGATAATAATGAATACCTACATAGATAGCGGCAACGTCAACATTGCTTTGATCCCGAAGCAAGTAGTAAAGCACCAGTGAAACCACATTCAATGAAAAAAATATCTTCATGCTATTGCCAATCCTGGCGGTAGACAGAGGTCTAGTCTAGATAATTAAGTCCCTTCGATCCACCTTCCACCGAAGACATTTTTCGGTGCTACGTGACTGGTGGTCATCCCGTCGCCGTCTTAATGTTTAAGCCAATGAAATAAATCGTGCATTAGTTTTTGAAAAAAAAAAAAAACCATTGATACTTGCCGGCCACCTGGAGGTCGAAGTCGGGTCTCTTCACTCGAATTCCGATTACCTAACCAATTAGCTATCGTGACTCTGAATCAATGAAGATACCACAAACACTCAGACCAAATATTGTAGAAAAAGTTTTTCTACTACAGGTTTTCTGAGGATCCGCCGAGAAATGAACCCGAGATGTCAGATTTGGACACTTTTAAATCGGGTAAGTCCACCACACGACCATGTAAGACGTTCCAACTTCTTTTTTCTTTTATCCCGAAAAGTAACTGTTGCTGGTAATAGTTTGTTTTTTATTTTCACACATTTCCTAACACAAGGGATAGCCAGAGGTCAAGGCAATTTAGTCCTTTCGATCCACATTTCACAGCAGCTTATTTTGGGACAACGTGACAGTCTGGTAACAAAAACTGATTGGTACTAGATTATCTCCTAGGAATCGGACTCAGGTCTCTTGATTCGAATTCGAACACCGAACCTCTCGGATATAGTGACTTCCGAGCTAATTGTTAAATCGAAAATATATGCCATCGTGAGTAATTGTTACGTTATTAATTTCTGCACTCCCCTTTTTGGGATTTGATTTGAAATAATGATTAAGTACAGAGGAAATTTATTCAAGTTTAAATGAAATGAGATTTATTCATGACTACTGAGATTTATTGCGTTTCATTTCGCGTAATATGTCATCGTATGCAGCTATATAGACGCGAATCTGTCCAATGCGCCATGTATGACTTACGTTTTATTAAAAATCGGAATGACTTACACGGAAGAATATTTATTAACTTTATAAAATCGTACCAATGAGTTTTTTCAAAAACTTATGTACGGTTTCCATCGTTGCCATGGGCATAAAGACAGCGACGGGCTCACCACCAGTCACGTAGCACCGAAAAATATCTTCATGCTATTGCCAATCCTGGCGGTAGACAGAGGTCTAGTCTAGATAATTAAGTCCCTTCGATCCACCTTCCACCGAAGACATTTTTCGGTGCTACGTGACTAGTGGTGATCCCGTCGCCGTCTTAATGTTTAAGCCAATGAAATAAATCGTACATTAGTTTCAAACATTGGTGAATTACGAAACTATTCCTGCACAAACAGTTTGCGCTATCAGATTAATTAAAACACGATCGATAG
>JAGSMR010000149.1:0-42500 GCA_029286605.1 Sericinus montela
TCCCTTAGACATAGGGAGGAGCTTCGACAACGCTTGGTGGCTCATGAGCTGCAGACTGGCAGAGACTGATGTTCAGTAAAACCTGAGGCGACTGATAGATGTGCCATCTTGACGATAGAACAGTGCGCGTCAGGTTTGCTGGAGCGGAATGGTCTAAAAGACAACGAAGGGGTGCGTGCTGAAGGCTCAATAGGTGGACCCACCCCTGCGGAACTTACTTTTAGACCCGTTGCTTAAATCGGTGGAGACTCAGGGTGAACACCGTCAAGCATTCGCGGATGACGTGGTTATCATGGTCTCAGGAGAGGAGGCCTGAGAAGTGCAAAGACGAGCTAATGTTATCCTCGCGCATGTTTGGAGCTGGGGAGTCAAAATACAAATTACGTTTTGTTTTCAAGATAAAATTCACAAGGCTGTAATATTTACTAACAACCAAAATATGACTGCCAGCTCTAACCATGGGTGGGGAGGAAATTGAGTATTCCAGCGAAGTAAAAAATATTTTGGGCTTAGCTATTGACTCCAAATTACCCCTCTGTCACCCATATATTCGGACCATCTGTAGAAGGCTCAAGGAATATATAGACAGCTGTCCAAAGCGGCAAAAATTAACTGGGCCTGAATCTGGAGATCGTGTGAGAACCATCTACATGGCGTGGTAGTGGAACCAGGATTCTCTCATGCAGCAAACGCCTGGGCACCAGCTGCCGAAAAGCAAAGCAAACGAGAAAACTTCTCAACTCGGTCCAACGCGGATCTGTACAGAGTAATCGTAGCACAGAACCAAGTTCTCTGAACTCGGCCCTACTATTGCTGGTTTGCTTCCCCAAATCTTTTAGGATTCAGGAGACAGCAACAATGTACGAAGTAAAAAGGATACTCCCTGACGCGGGTGCCGGTGACCGAGAATTGGAGAGACAGTCTAATATTGTTAAATTACCACATCCTGTGGAGCAGGCGGGGCCAAATTCCCGTATGCTCAGTATTTGTACAAGGATCAAACAATTAATTCAGATTAGGATATTTACAGACGGGTTAAATTGAAGGAAAAGTAGGTGCAGCCGTCCATTTGGGACGGAGCTGCCGTGAAACGAATACTAAAGTTAAAACTGGACCACACTTCTGCACCGCCCATCAGGCGGGAAATGTTGGCTCTGGGTTTCAGCCACTAAAGTGGCATTAAAGACTCAAGCGTAGCTGTAACATACAGCGATTCGGTGAGCCGTCTCTTGGAGACAATTAGTAGTAGGATTCTCTCCACCCACTAGCGGTAAAGGTAAGTGAGAATTTAAAAACCTAAAAATTCAAGGAAAATCCCTTATCTTTCATTGGGCAAAGCACAGGGGTGGAGGAAATGAAAGGGCAGACGCATACAAAGAGGCCAGCTAAAAATGAAAACAAAACCTCAATATGACAAATGTCCGATTTCATTTGTCAAACGTGAACTGGACTGACTCGCTTTGAGGAATGGAATCGGAGATATAAAGAGGAAAGCACGGCCACAACAACAAAAATATTTTTTCCGGGATGTCCTTTTAGATGCTTACCCAATAATTAGGAAGACAGAGCTAATCCACTGCTGACACAAGTGTTGACTGGCCATGGGGGTTCTCCGGAATATCTTCATCGTTTTAAAATCAAGGAGAACCCTGCGCCGTGTATGCACAATGAACAGCCTGAGCTGCCATCCTACTGCGGAGCCCCTAGGATACTAAGTAAAAATAAGAACAGAATTAGAGTTGGAAACAAAAAATAAAATAATAAAAGAGGAAATACATAGTTTGATAAGAGACAAAGAAATTAGAAATAAATTTCTAGAATATTGTAAACATATAGCTAAACAAACAACTGATAGAAATAAATAGATATATAAGAATAATCAAAATAAACAAGACAACATGATATTAATTATTGCGTAGAAGAGAATAGGTACTGAATATATATTATAGAGAAATTATATAATTACACTACCTAAGTAATAAAGTATAAGAAAGGTTCTAAGTATATAGTTAGAAAAAGTGTAATGATAAATAGTATAAGATTATCAATATACTAATATATTCAAAGATGGTAAGCTGTAAGTAAGCTAATGTAATAATAGGAACAACGCAATGAAGATGAATAGTGTCATAGAAGATAAGAAAGTTAAGTCATATGAAATAAAAGATAATGAAAGAAAAAAAAAAAAAATATTGAACGTCAAAAGAACAATGACAAAAATTAAGAAAAGAGCGATAAGGTCCTGACTTCCCATGTCAGGGAAATAATATAAAACCTAACTCAACCTAACTCAACCTAACCCAATCCCAACCTAACCAACCCAACCCAACCTAACCTAACCTAACCTAACCTAACTCCAACCCAACCTAACCTAACCTAACCTAACCTAACCTAACCTAACCCAACCCAACCCAACCCAACCCAACCCAACCTAACCCAACCCAACTCCAACTCCAACCCAACCTAACTCCAACCCAACCTAACCTAACCCAATCCTAACCTAACCTAACCTAACCCAACTCCAACCCAACCTAATCCCAACCTAACCCAACCTAACCCAACTCCAACTCAACCCAACTCAACCCAACCTAACCTAACCTAACCCAACCCAATCCCAACCCAACCTAACCCAACTCCAACTCCAACCCAACCTAACCCAACTCCAACCTAACCTAACCCAACCTAACCCAACCTAACTCCAACCCAACCCAACCTAACCCAACCCAACCCAACCCAACTCCAACCCAACCCAACCCAACTCCAACCTAATCCCAACCCAACCTAACCTAACCCAACCTAACCTAACCTAACCTTAACCTAACCTAACCCAACTCCAACCTAACCTAACCCAACCCAACCTAACCCAACCCAACCCAACCTAACCCAACCCAACCCAACCCAACCCAACCTAACCCAATCCCAACTCCAACTCCAACCCAACCCAACCTAACCTAACCCAACCTAACCTAACCCAACCTAACCCAACCCAACCTAACTCCAACCCAACCTAACCTAACCCAACCTAACCCAACCTAACCTAACCTAACCCAACCCAACCCAACCTAACCCAACCTAACCTAACCTAACCCAACCCAACTCCAACCTAACCCAACTCCAACCCAACCTAACCTAACCCAACTCCAATCCCAACCTAACCCAACTCCAACCTAACCTAACCCAACCTAACCTAACCTAACCCAACCTAACCTAACCTAACCTAAATCCTAACCTAACCCAACTCCAACCTAACCCAACCCAACCCAACCCAACCTAACCCAACCTAACCCAACCTAACCCAACCCAACTCTAACCCAACCTAACCTAACCTAACCCAACTCCAACCTAACCTAACCTAACCCAATCCCAACCTAACCCAACCCAACCCAACCTAACCTAACCTAACCTCCAACCTAACCTAACTCCAACCCAACCTAACCCAACCCAACTCAACCCAACCCAACCCAACCCAACCTAATCCCAACCCAACCCAATCCCAACCTAACCCAACTCAACCTAACCTAACCCAACCTAACCCAACCCAACCCAACCTAACCTTAACCCAACCCAACCCAACCCAACCTAACCTAACCCAACCCAACTCCAACCCAACCCAACTCCAACCCAACCCAACCTAACCTAAATCCAACCTAATCCCAACTCAACCCAACCCAACCTAACCTAACCCACCCAACCCAACCCAACCTAACTCAACCTAACCTAACCTAACCCAACCTAACCAACCTAACCCAACCTAAATTCCAACCCAACCCAATCCCAACCTAACCTAACCCAACCTAACCCAACCTAACCCAATCCCAATCCCAACCTAACCTAACCTAACCTAACCCAACCTAACTCAACCCAACCCAACCCAACCTAACCTAACCCAACCTTAACCTAACCCAACCTAACCCAACCCAACTCTAACCCAACCTAACCCAACCCAACTCCAACCTAACCTAACCCAACCTAACCCAACTCCAACCTAACCTAACCTAACCCAACTCCAACCTAACCTAACCTAACCTAACCCAACCCAACTCCAATCCCAACCCAACCCAACCCCAACTTAACCCAACCCAACCTAACCCAACCCAACTCAACCTAACCCAACCCAACCTAATCCCAACCCAACCCAACCTAACCCAACTCAACTCCAACCCAACCCAACCCAACCCAACCCAACCTAACCCAACCCAACCCAACCCAACCCCAACCAACCTAACCCCAACCAACCCAACTCCAACCCAACCCAACCCAACCCAACCCAACCCAACCCAATCCCAATCCCAACCTAACCTAACCCAACCCAACTCCAACCCAACCCAACCTAACCCAACCCAACCTAACCCAACCTAACTCAACCCAACCTAACCTAACCCAACCTAACCCAACCTAACCCAACCCAACCTAACCCAACCCAACCCAACCTAAATCCAACCTAACCAACCTAACCCAACCCAACCTAACCCAACTCCAACCTAACCCAATCCCAACTCCAACCTAACCCAACCCAACCTAACCCAACCTAACCTAACTCCAACCCAACCTAACCCAACCTAACCTAACCCAACCTAACCCAACTCAACCCAAATCTAACCCAACCCAACCTAACCCAACTCCAACCCAACCCAACCCAACCTAACCCAACCCAACCTAACCCAACCCAACTCAACCCAACCCAACCCAACCCAACCCAACCCAACCTAACCCAACTCAACCCAACCCAACCTCAACCTAACCAACCTAACCCAACTCCAACCTAACTCCAACCTAACCTAACCCAACCCAACCTAACCCAACCCAACCCAACTCCAACCCAACCCAACCCAACCTAACCTAACCTAACCTAACCCAACCTAACCCAACCCAACCCAACCTAACCTAACTCCAACCTAACTCTAACTCCAACCTAACTCCAACCCAACCCAACCCAACCTAACCTAACCCAACCTAACTCAACCCAACCCAAATTCCAACCCAACCCAATCCCAACTCAACTCCAACCCAATCCCAACTCCAACCCAACTCAACTCCAACCTAACTCAACCCAACCCAACCCAACCTTAACCCAACCTAACCTAACCCAACCCAACCCAACCTAACCCAACCCAACCCAACCTAACCTGTCCCAACCTAACCCAACCCAACCCAACCCAACCCAACCCAACCCAACTCCAACTCAACCTAACCCAACCCAACTCCAACCCAACCCAACCTAACCCAACCCAACCCAACCTAACCCAACCCAACCCAACCTAACCCAACCAACCCAACCTAACCTAACCCAACCCAACCCAACCCAACCCAATCCCAACCCAACCTAACCCAACCCAACCCAACCTTAACCTAACCTCCAACCCAACCCAACCCAACTCCAACCCAACCTAACCCAACCCAACCTAACCCAATCCCAACCCAACCTAACCCAACCCAACCTAACCAACCCAACCCAACCCAACCTAACCCAACCCAACCCAACCCAATCCCAACCTAACCTAACCTAACCCAACCTAACCCAACCCAACCTAAATCCTAACCCAACCCAACCTAACCCAACCCAACTCAACCCAACCCAACTCAACCCAACCCAACCAACCTAACCCAACCTAACCTAACCCAACTCCAACCTAACCCAACCCAACCCAACCCACCCAACCCAACCTAACCTAAATCCCAACCTAACCTAACCCAACCTAACCCAACTCTAACCCAATCCCAATCCCAACCCAACTCAACCTAACCTAAATCCCAACCTAACCTAACCTAACCTAATCCCAACCCAACCTAAATCCCAACTCAACCTAACCTAACCTAACCTAACCCAACTAACCTAACCTAACTCTAACCTAACCTAACCTAACCCAACCTAACCTAACCCAACCTAACCTAACCAACCCAACCCAATCCCAACCTAAATCCCAACCTAACCTAACCCAATCCCAACCTAACTCCAACTCCAACTCAACCCAACCTAACCTAACCTAACCCAACCTAACCCAACCCAACCCAACCCAACCTAACCCAACCTAACCCAACCTAACCTAACCTAACCCAACTCAACCTAACCCAACCCAACCTAACCCAACCCAACCTTAACCCAACCTAACCCAATCCAACCTAACCTTAACCTAACCCAACCTAACCCAACCCAACCTAACCTAACCTAACCCAACCTAACCTAACCTAACCTAACTCTAACCCAATCCCAACTCAACCCAACCTAACCCAACCCAACCTAACCTAACCCAACCCAACCCAATCCAACCTAACTCCAACCTAACCCAACCTAACCCAACCCAACCCAACCTAACCTAACCTAACCCAACCTAACCTAACCCAACCTAACCTAACCTCCAACCCAACCCAACCCAACTCTAACCTAACCCAATCCAACCTAACCTAACCTAACCAACCTAACCTAACCTAACCCAACCTAACCCAACCTAACCCAATCCCAATCCAACCTAACCTAACCTAACCTAACCTAACTCCAACCCAACCAACCTAACCTAACCCAACTCCAACCCAACCCAACCTAACCTAACCTAACCCAACCCAACCCAACCTAACCCAACCTAACCCAACCCAACCTAACCCAACCTAACCCAACCCAACTCCAACCTAACCCAACCTAACCCAACCCAACCTAACCCAACTCAACCTAACCCAACCTAACCTAACCCAACCTAACTCAACCCAACCCAACCCAACCTAACCCAACCCAACCCAATCCCAACTCAACCTAACCCAATCCCAACCTTAACCCAACCCAACCTAACCTGTCCTAACCTAACCTCCAACCTAACCTAACTCTAACCCAACCTAACCTAACCTAACCCAACCCAACCCAACCCAACCTAACCCAACCTAACTCAACCCAACCTAACCTAACCCAACCCAACCCAATCCCAACCCAACCCAACCCAACCCAACCCAACTCCAACCTAACCCAACCCAACCTAACCTAACCTAACCTTAACCCAACCCAACTCAACCCAACTCAACCTAACCCAACTCAACCCAACCCAACCCAACCTAACCCAACTCCAACTCCAACCTAACTCTAACCCAACCTAACCTAACCCAACCCAACCTAACCTAACCTAACCCAACCCAACCCAACTCAACCCAACCTAACCCAACTCCAACTCAACCCAACCCAACCCAACCCAACTCCAACCCAACCCAATCCCAACCCAACTCCAACTCTAACCTAACCCAACCCAACCCAACCTCCAACCCAACCCAACCTAACCTAACCCAACCCAACTCAACCTAACCCAACCTAACCTAACCCAACTCCAACCCAACCTAACCCAACCCAACCCAACCTAAATCCCAACCTAACCTAACTCCAACCCAACCTAATCCCAACCCAACCCAACCTAACCCAACCTAACCCAACCCAATCCTAACCTAACCTAACCCAACCTAACCTAACCCAACCTAAATCCTAACCTAACCCAACCCAACCCAACCTGAACCTAACCCAACCCAACCTAACCCAACCTAACCCAACCCAACCTAACCTAACTCAACCCAACCCAACCTAACCTAACCTTAACCCAACCTAACCCAACCCAACCTAACCTAACTCAACCTAACCCAACCTAACCCAACCTAACTCTAACCCAACCTAATCCCAACCTAACCTAACCCAACCTAACCCAACCTAACTCCAACCCAACCTAATCCCAACCCAACCCAACCCAACCCAACCCAACCCAACCCAACCTAACCCAACTCAACCTAACCCAACCTAACCCAACCCAATCCAACCCAACTCCAACCCAACCTAACCCAACCTAACCTAACCTAACCCAACCTAACCCAACTCAACCCAACCCAACTCCAACCTAACCCAACCCAACCCAACCCAACCTGTCCCAACCTAACCCAACCCAACTCAACCCAACCCAACCCAACCTAACCCAACCCAACCCAACCCAACCTAACCTAACCCAACCTAACTCCAACCTAACTCCAACCTAACCTAACCCAACCCAACCCAACCCAACTCCAACCCAACCCAACCTAACCCAACCCAACCCAACCTAACCTAATCCCAACCTAACCTAACCCAATCAACCTAACCTAACCTAACCCAACCTAACCCAACCCAACTCAACCCAACCCAACCCAACCCAACCCAACCCAACCCAACCTAACCCAACCCAACCCAACCCAATCCAACCTAACCCAACTCAACTCCAACCCAATCCAACCCAACCTGTCCCAACCCAACCTAACCCAACCTAACCCAACCTAACCCAACCCAACCTAACCCAACCTAACCCAACCCAACCTAACCTAACCCAACCCAACCCAACTCCAACCCAACCTAACCTAAATCCTAACCCAACCTAACCCAACCTAACCTAACCTAACCCAATCCTAACCTAACCCAACTCCAACCTAACCCAACCTAACCTAACCCAACCTAACCCAACCTCCAACCCAACCCAACCTAACCTAACCTAACCTAACCTAACCCAACCCAACCCAATCCCAACCCAACCCAACCCAATCCCAACCCAACCTAACCTAACCCAACCTAACCCAACCCAACTCAACCCAACCTAAATCCCAACCCAACCTAACCTAACCCAACCCAACCCAACCTAACCTAAATCCCAACCCAACTCTAACCTAACCCAATCCCAATCCCAACCCAACCTAACCCAATCCCAACTCAACCCAACCCAACCTAACCCAACCTAACCTAACTCAACCTAACCCAACCTAACCTAACCAACCTAACCCAACCTAACCTAACCTAACCTAACCCAACCTAACCCAATCCCAACCTAACTCTAACCCAACCTAACCCAACCCAACTCAACCCAACCTAACCCAACCTAACCTAACCTAACCTAACCTAACCCAACCTAACCAACCTAACCCAACCCAACTCAACCCAACCCAACCTAACCTAACCCAACCTAAATCCCAACCTAACCTAACCCAACCCAATCCCAACCCAACTCCAACTCCAACCTAACCTAACCCAACCCAACCCAACCTAACCCAACCTAACCCAACTCAACCCAACCCAACCTAACCCAACTCAACTCCAACCCAATCCCAACTCAACCCAACCCAATCCCAACCCAACCCAATCCCAACCCAACCCAACTCCAACCCAACCTAACCTAACCCAACCCAACCTAACCCAACCCAACCCAACCCAACTCCAACCCAACCCAACCTAACCCAATCCCAACCCAACCTAACTCTAACCCAATCCCAACCCAACCCAACCCAACCTAACCCAACCCAACTCAACTCCAACCTAACCTAACCTAACCCAACCCAACCTAACCTAACCAACCCAACCTAACCCAATCCCAACCCAACCTAACCCAATCCCAACCTAACCTAACCCAACCCAACCCAACCTAACCCAACCTAATCCCAACCCAACCTAAATCCCAACCCAACCCAACCTAACCCAATCCCAATCCCAACCCAACCCAACCTAAATCCCAACTCCAACCCAACCCAACCTAACCCAACCTAACCCAACCTAACCCAATCCCAACCCAACCCAACCCAACCTAACCCAACCTAACCAACCTAACCTAACCTAACCTAACCCCAACCAACCCAACCCAACCCAACCCAACCTAACCCAACTCAACCTAACCCAACCTAACTCAACCCAACCCAACCCAACCTAACCCAACCTAACCCAACCCAACCTCCAACCTAACCCAACCCAACCTAACCTAACCTAACCCAACTCCAACCCAACCCAACCCAACCCAACCCAACCTAACCTAACTCTAACCCAACCCAACCTAACCCAACCCAACCTAACCTAACCTAACCTAACCTAACCTAACCCAATCCCAACCTAACCCAACCTAACCTAACTCAACCTAACCCAACTTAAATCCCAACCTAACCTAACCTAACCCAATCCCAACCCAACCTAAATCCCAACCTAACCTAACCCAACCTAACCCAACTCTAACCCAACCTAACCCAACCTAAATCCCAACCCAACCCAATCCCAACCTAACCCAACTCAACCCAACCTAACTCAACCTAACCTAACCTAACCCAACCTAACCCAACCCAACCCAACTCTAACCTAACCCAACTCTAACCCAACCTAACCTAACCTAACCCAACTCAACCTAACCCAATCCCAACCTAACCTAACCCAACCTAACCTAACCTAACCCAACCCAACCCAACCCAACCTAACCCAACCCAATCCCAACCTAACCCAACCCAACCCAACCCAACCCAACCCAACCCAACCCAACTCCAACCTAACCCAACTCAACCCCAACCTAACCTAACCCAACCCAACCTAACCCAACCCAACCCAACCCAACCCAACCTAACCTAACCTAACCCAACCCAACCTAACCTAACCCAATCCCAACTCAACCTAACCCAACCCAACCCAACCTAACCTAACTCCAACCTAACCTAACCCAACTCTAACCTAACCCCAACTTCCAACCTAACCCAACCTAACCTAACCTAACCTAACCTAAATCCCAACCTAACTCCAACCTAACCCAACTCAACCCCAACCCAACCCAACCCAACCTAACCCAACCTAACCTAACCCAACTCCAACCCAACCCAACCTAACCCAACCCAACTCCAACCTAACTCCAACCCAACCCAACCTAACCTAACCCAACTCCAACCTAAATCCCAACCTAACCTAACCCAACCCAACTCCAACCTAACTCAACCCCAACCTAACCTAACCCAACTCAACCTAACCCAACCTAACCCAACCCAACCTAACCTAACTCAACCCAACTCCAACCTAACCTAACCTAACCTAACCTAACCCAACCCAACCTAACCAACCCAACCCAACTCCAACCCAACCCAATCCCAACCTAACCTAACTCCAACCCAACCTAAATCCCAACTCCAACCCAATCCCAACCTAACCCAACCCAACCTAACCCAACCCAACTCCAACCCAACCTAACCCAACCTAACCTAACCTAACCCAACTCCAACTCCAACCCAACCCAACTCTAACCTAACCTAACCTAACCTAACCCAACTCCAACTCCAACCCAACTCCAACCCAACCTAACCTTAACCTAACCTAACCTAACTCTAACCTAACCTAACCTAACCCAATCCCAACCTAACCTAACCTAACCCAACTCTAACCTAACCTAACCTTAACCCAACCCAACTCTAACCCAACCCAACTCAACCCCAACCCAACCCAACCTAACCCAACCTAACCTAACCTAACCCAATCCCAACCCAACCCAACCCAACTCCAACCTAACTCCAACTCCAACCCAACCTAACCCAACCTAACCCAACTCTAACCCAACCCAATCCCAACCCAACCTAAATCCCAACCCCAACCAACCCAACCCAACTCCAACCCAACCTAACCTAACCCAACCTAACCCAACCTAACCCAACCTAACCTAACCTAACCCAATCCCAACCTAACCCAACCCAACCTAACCCAACCTAACCCAACCTAACCCAACCTAACCTCCAACCCAACTCAACTCCAACCCAACCCAACCTAACCCAACCTAACCCAACTCCAACCTAACCCAACCCAACCCAACCTAACCTAACCTAACTCCAACCTAACCCAACCTAACCTTAACCCAACCTAACCCAACCTAACCCAACTTCCAACCCAACCCAACCCAACCCAACCTAACCCAACCTAACCTAACCCAATCCAACCTAACCTAACCTAACCCAACCCAACCTAACCCAACCCAATCCAACCTAACCTAACCTAACCCAACCCAACCCAACCTAACCTGCAACCCAACCCAACCCAACCCAACCCAACCCAACCTAACCCAACCTAACCTAATCCCAACTCTAACCCAACCTAACCTAACCTAACCCAACCCAACCTAACCCAACCTAACCTAACCTAACCTAACCCAATCCCAACCCAACCCAACCCAACCTAACCCAACCCAACCCAACCTAACCTTAACCCAACCCAACCTAACCTAACCCAACCCAACCTAACCCAACCCAACCTAATCCCAACTCAACCCAACCCAATCCAACCTAACCCAACCTAAATCCTAACCTAACCTAACTCAACCTAACCTAAATCCTAACCCAACCCAACCTTAACCTAACCTAACCCAACCTTAACCCAACCTAACCTAACCTAACCTAACCTAAATCCAACCTAACCTAACCTAACCCAACCTAACCCAACCTAACCTAACCTAATCCCAACCCAACCTAACCCAACCTAACCTAACCTAACCCAACCCAACCCAACTCCAATCCCAACCCAACCCAACCCAACTCTAACCTAACCCAACCCAACCCAACCTAACCTAACCCAACCCAACCTAACTCTAACTCCAACCTAACCTAACCCAACTCTAACCCAACCCAATCCCAACCTCCAACCTAACCCAATCCAACCTAACTCCAACCTAACCTAACCTAACCCAACTCCAACCTTAACCTAACCTAACCTAACCTTAACCTAACCTAACCTAACTCCAACCCAATCCAACCTAACCCAACTCTAACGGAAAGACGGAAGTTAACACATAGATGCCCAATATCGTACATAAAGAAAACGATCAGGAAGTCACCATACAGATACGGAATAAACGATATGTGGAGGGAGAAACAGGAGAACATAAAATTATTCTTACCAAATGCCAACCTGGTATATAAGTTAGTAAGGAAAATATCAATCACACCTTATTGGCTCAAACCTTAACTGGACACGGGGTTTTCTAGATTATTTATTCCGATTTAAATGTAAAATGTTTCGGGTTGGTGCATGTGATGCAGAAGTAAAGAAATCATTACACTTATTGATAGATTGTCCAATATAAGAGTAAAAGAAAAGAACTAGAAATAAAAGTAAATAAGAAAATAGTAAAATAAACTACAACTAATAGTGGATGATAGAGACGACTTTTTCAATATTGTATAAATATAGTGTAAAGTAGTAAGTAAAACAAAACATGAGGAAAAAAAAAAAAAAAAAATATATATATATATATATATATATATATATATATATATATATATATATATATATATATATATATATATATATATATATATATATATATATATATATATATATATATATATATATATATATATATATATATATATATATATATATATATATATATATATATATATATATATATATATATATATATATATATATATATATATATATATATATATATATATATATATATATATATATATATATATATATATATATATATATATATATATATATATATATATATATATATATATATATATATATATATATATATATATATATATATATATATATATATATATATATATATATATATATATATATATATATATATATATATATATATATATATATATATATATATATATATATATATATATATATATATATATATATATATATATATATATATATATATATATATATATATATATATATATATATATATATATATATATATATATATATATATATATATATATATATATATATATATATATATATATATATATATATATATATATATATATATATATATATATATATATATATATATATATATATATATATATATATATATATATATATATATATATATATATATATATATATATATATATATATATATATATATATATATATATATATATATATATATATATATATATATATATATATATATATATATATATATATATATATATATATATATATATATATATATATATATATATATATATATATATATATATATATATATATATATATATATATATATATATATATATATATATATATATATATATATATATATATATATATATATATATATATATATATATATATATATATATATATATATATATATATATATATATATATATATATATATATATATATATATATATATATATATATATATATATATATATATATATATATATATATATATATATATATATATATATATATATATATATATATATATATATATATATATATATATATATATATATATATATATATATATATATATATATATATATATATATATATATATATATATATATATATATATATATATATATATATATATATATATATATATATATATATATATATATATATATATATATATATATATATATATATATATATATATATATATATATATATATATATATATATATATATATATATATATATATATATATATATATATATATATATATATATATATATATATATATATATATATATATATATATATATATATATATATATATATATATATATATATATATATATATATATATATATATATATATATATATATATATATATATATATATATATATATATATATATATATATATATATATATATATATATATATATATATATATATATATATATATATATATATATATATATATATATATATATATATATATATATATATATATATATATATATATATATATATATATATATATATATATATATATATATATATATATATATATATATATATATATATATATATATATATATATATATATATATATATATATATATATATATATATATATATATATATATATATATATATATATATATATATATATATATATATATACTAACCCAACTCCAACCTAACCCAACTCCAACCCAACTCAACCTAACCCAACTCAACTCCAACCTAACCCAACCCAATCCCAACCTAACCTAATCCCAACCCAACTCCAACCCAACCTAACCCAACCCAACCCAACCCAACCTAACCTAACCCAACTCAACCTAACCCAACTCAACTCCAACCTAACCCAACCTAACCCAACCTAACCCAACCCAACCTAACCTAACCCAACTCCAACTCCAACCCAACCCAACCCAACCCAACCCAACTCTAACCCAACCTAACCCAATCCCAACCTAACCCAACTCCAACTCTAACCCAACCCAACCTAACCCAACCCAACCCAACCCAACCCAACCCAACCTAACCCAACCTAACCCAACCCAATCCCAACCTAACCCAACCTAACCCAACCTAACCCAACCTAACCCAACCTAACCCAACCTAAATCCCAACCTAACTCAACCTAACCCAATCCCAACCTAACCCAACTCTAACCCAACCTAACCCAACCCAACCCAACCCAACCCAACCTAACCCAACCTAACCCAACCCAATCCCAACCCAACCCAACCTAACCTAACTCAACCTAACCCAACCCAACCCAACCTAACCAACCTAACCTAACCTAACCCAACCCAACCCAACCCAATCCCAACCCAACCCAACCTAACCAACCTAACCCAACCTAACCCAACCTAACCCAACCTAACCTAACCCAACCTAACCCAACCTAACCTAACCTAACCCAACCCAACCTCCAACCCAACCCAACCCAACCTAACCTAACCTAACCCAACCCAACCTAACCTAACCCAACCCAACCTAACCCAACCCAACCTAACCTAACCCAACCCAACCCAACTCCAACCCAATCCCAACCCAACCCAACCTAACCCAACTCCAACCCAACCCAACTCAACCCAACCTAACCCAATCCCAACCTAACCTAAATCCCAACCTAACCTAACCTAACCCAACCTAACTCCAACTCCAACCTAACCCAATCCCAACCTAACCTCCAACCTAACCTAACCCAACCTAACTCAACCTAACCTAACTCCAACCTAACCTAACCTAACCCAACCCAACCCAACCTAACCCAACTCAACCCAACCTAACCCAACCCAACCTAACCCAACCTAACCCAACCTAACCCAACCCAACCTAAATCCCAACCCAACCCAATCCTAACCCAACCTAACCTAACCCAACTCCAACTCCAACCCAACTCAACCTAACCCAACCTTAACCCAACTCCTAACCTAACCCAACCCAATCCAACCTAACCTAACTCCAACCCAACTCCAACCTAACTCCAACCTAACTCCAACTCAACTCCAACCTAACCCAACCCAACCCAACCCAACCCAACTCCAACCCAACCTAACCTAACTCCAACTCCAACCCAATCCCAACCCAATCCCAACCTAACCTTAACCTAACCCAACCTAACCCAACCTAACTCAACCCAACTCAATCCCAACCCAACTCCAACCTTAACCCAACTCAATCCCAACCTAACTCAACTCCAACCTAACCTAAATCCTAACCCAACCCAACCCAACCTAACCCAATCCCAACTCCAACTCCAACCTTAACCCAACTCAACCTAACCCAATCCCAACCTAACCTAACCTAACCCAACCTAACCTAACCTAACCCAATCCCAACCCAACCTAACCCAACTCTAACCTAACCTAACCTAACCCAACTCAACCTAACTCCAACCTCCAACTCAACCCAACCTAACCTAACCTAACCCAACCCAACCCAATCCAACCCAACCCCTAACCTAACCCAATCCCAACCCAACCTAACCTGTCCTAACCTAACCTAACCTAACCTAACCCACCTAACCTAACCTAACCTAACTCCAACCCAACCCCAACCAACCCAACCCAACCTAAATTCCAACCTAACCCAACCCAACTTCCAACCTAACCTAACCTAACTCAACCCAATCCAACCTAACCTCCAACTCCAACTCCAACCTAACCTAACCCAACCTAACCTAACTCCAACTCTAACCTAACCTAACCTGAATCAACCTAACCCAACTCCAACTCAACTCCAACCCAACTCTAACTCCAACTCAACCCAACCCAACCTAACTCTAACTCCAACCTAACTCCAACCTAACCCAACCCAACCTAACCCAATCCAACCAACCCAACTTAACCCAACCTTAACCCAACCTAACTCTAACCTAACCCACCTAACCTAACCTAACTCCAACTCAACCTAACCCAACTCAACTCCAACCTAACTCAACCCAACTCAACTCCAACCTAACCTAATCCCAACCTAACCTAACTCAACCCAACTCCAACTCCAACCCAACCCAACTCCAACCCAACCTAACCCAACCCAACCCAACTCCAACCTAACTCAACCTAACCCAATCCAACTCCAACCCAACCCAACCTAACCTAACCCAACCAACCCAACCTAACCCAACCCCAACCTAACCTTAACCCAACCCAACCCAACCCAACCCAACCCAATCCAACCCAACCTAACCCAACTCCAACCTAACCCAACCTAACCCAACCCAACCTAACCTAACCTAACCTAACCCAACCCAACCCAATCCCAACTCCAACCCAACCCAACCCAATCCCAACCTAACCCAACCTGTAACCTAACCCAACCTTAACCCAACCCAACCCAACCCAACCCAACCCAACCTAACCCAACCTAACTCCAATCCAACCCAACCCAACCCAACTCCAACCTAACCTAACCCAACCTAACCCAACCCAACCTAACCTTAACCCAACCTAACCTAACCTAACCCAACTTCCAACCTAACCCAACCTAACCTAACTCAACCCAACCTAACCTAACCCAACCCAACCTAACTCTAACTCAACCCAACCTAACCTAACCTAACTCAACTCCAACCTTAACCCAACCTAAATCCCAATCCCAACCTAACCCAACCTAAATCCAACCCAACCTAACTCCAACCTAAATCCCAACTCCAACTCAACCTAACCTAAATCAACCCAACCTAAATCCCAACCCAAATCTAACCCAACCTAACCTAACCCAACCTAACCTTAACCTAACCTAACTTAACCCAACCTAACCCAACCCAACCCAACCCAACCCAACCTAACCCAACCTAACCCAACTCCAACCCAACCCAACCCAACCCAACTCAATCCCAACCTAACCTAACCCAACCCAACCCAACCCAACCCAACCTAACCCAACCCAACCTAACCCAACCCAACCTAACCTAACCTAACCCAACCTAACCTTAACCTAACCTAACCCAACCTAACCCAACCCAACCCAATCCCAACCTAATCCCAACCTAACCCAACTCAACCCAACCTAACTCCAACCTAACCTAACCCAACTCCAACCCAACCTAACCTAACCTAACCTAACCTAACCTAACCTAACCTAACCCAACCTAACCAACCTAACCCAACCTAACCTAACCCAACCCCAACCAACCTTAACCTAACCTAACCTAACCCAACTCAACCCAACCTAACCCAATCCAACCCAACCCAACCTAACCCAACCCAACCTAACCCAACCTAACCCAACCCAATCCAACCCAACCTAACCTAACCCAACCCAACCTAACCTAAATTCCAACCTAACCCAACCCAACCCAACCCAACCTAACCCAACCTAACCCAACTCCAACCTAACCCAACCCAACCTAACCCAACCTAACCTAACCTAACCCAATCCCAACCTAACCCAACCTAAATCCCAACCTAACTCCAACCCAACCTTAACCCAACCCAACCCACCCAACCTAACCTAACCCAACCTAACCCAACCCAACCTAACTCCAACTCAACCTAACCCAACCTAAACCCTTAACCTAACCAACCTAACCTAACCTAACCCAACCTAACCCAAATTCCAACTCCAACCCAACCTAACTCCAACCCAACTCCAACCCAACTCCAACCTCAACCTAACCCAACCCAATCCCAACCTAACCCAACCTAACCTAATCCCAACCTAACCTAACCCAACCCACCTAACCCAATCCCAACTCCAACTCCAACCTAACCTAACCTAATCCCAACCTAATCCCAACCTAACCCCAACCAACCTAACCCAACCCAACCCAACCTAACCCAACCCAACCTAACCCAACCCAATCCCAACCCAACTCCAACCTAACCTAACCTAACTCTAACCCAATCCCAACCTAACCTAACCTAACCCAACCCAACCCAACCTAACCTAACCTAACCCAACCTAACCTAACCCAACCCAACCCAACCTAACCTAACCCAACCTAACCTAACCCAATCCCAACCCAACCCAACCTAACCCAACCCAACCCAACCTAACCTAACCTAACCAACCTAACCTAACCCAACCTAACCCAACCTAACCTAACTCCAACCTAACCCAACCTAACCCAACCCAACTCAACCTAACCTAACCCAACCTAACCCAACCTAACCCAACCTAACCTAACCTAACCAACCTAACCCAACCTAACCTAACCTAACCCAACCCAATCCAACCCAACCTAACCCAACCCAACCCAATCCCAACCCAATCCCAACTCAACCCAACTCCAACCCAACCTAACCTAACCCAACCCAACCTAACCTTAACCCAACCTAACCCAACCTCCAACCCAACCTAACCTAACCTAACCCAACCTAACCTAACTCCAACCCAACCTAACCTAACCTAACCCAACCTAACCCAACCTAACCCAACTCCAACCTAACCTAACCCAACCTAACCCAACCCAACCTAACCTAACCCAACTCAACCTAACCTAACCCAATCCCAACCTAACCTTAACCTAACCCAACTCAACCTAACCTAACCTAACCCAACCTAACCCAACCTAACCTAACCCAATCCCAACCCAACTCTAACCCAACCTAACCCAACCTAATCCCAACTCCAACCTAACCCAACCTAACCTAACCCAACTCCAACCCAACTCTAACCTAACCCAACCCAACCCAACTCTAACCCAACCCAACCTAACCTAATCCCAACCTAATCCCAACCTAACTCCAACCCAACCTAACCTAACCCAACCTAACCCAACCTAACCCAACCCCAACCAACCCAACCTAACCCAACCTAACCTAACCTAACCCAACCTAACCTAACCCAATCCCAACCTAACTCAACCTCCAACCTAAATCCCAACCCAACTCAACCTAACCCAACTCCAACCCAACCCAATCCCAATCCCAACCTAACCTAACCTAACCTAAATCCCAACCCAACCCAACTCCAACCTAACCCAACCTAACCTAACTCAACCTAACCCAATCCCAACCTAACCCAACCCAACCCAACCCAACCTAAATCCCAACCCAACCTAACCCAACCCAACCTAACCCAACCCAACCCAACCTAACCCAACTTCCAACCTAACTCCAACCCAACCTAACCTAACCCAACCCAACCCAACCCAACCCAACTCCAACTCCAACCTAACCCAACCCAACCCAACCTAACCTAACCTTAACCCAACCCAACCTAACCTAAATCCCAACCTAACCTAACCCAACCCAACCCAATCCCAACCTAACCTAACCTAACCTAACCTAAATCCCAACCCAACCCAACCCAACCCAACCTAACCCAATCCTAACCTAACCTAACCTAACCCAACCCAACCTAACCCAATCCCAACCTAACCCAACCCAACCTAACCCAACCCAACCCAACCCAACCCAACCTAACCTAACCCAACCCAACCTAACCTAACCCAACCCAACCCAACCCAACCCAACTCAACCCAACCTAACCCAACCCAACTCTAACCTAACCTAACCTAACCTAACCCAACCTAACTCAACCTAACCTAACCCAACTTCCAACCTAACCCAACCTAACCCAACCCAATCCCAACCCAACCCAACCTAACCCAACCCAACTCCAACCTAACCCAACCTAACCCAACCTAACTCTAACCCAATCCCAACCCAACCTAACCTAACCCAACTCTAACCCAACCTTAACCTAACCCAACCTAACTCTAACCTAACCCAACCCAACCCAATCCCAACCCAACCCAACCCAATCCCAACCTAACCTAACCTAACCTAACCTAACCTAACCTAACCTAACCTAACCTAACCTAACCCAACCTAACCTAACCTAACTCTAACCTAACCCAAATTCCAACCTAACCCAACTCAACCTAACCTAACCTAACCTAACCCAACTCAACCCAACCCAACCCAACCTAACCCAACCTAACCCAACCTAACCCAACCTAACCCAACCTAACCCAACCCAACCTAACCTAACCCAACCTAACCCAACCTAACCTAACCTAACCTAACCCAACCTAAATCCCAACCTAACCTTAACCCAACCCAACCTAACCTAACCTAACCTAACCCCAACCAACCTAACCCAACCTAACCTAACCCAACCCAACTCCAACCTAACCTAACTCCAATCCCAACCTAACCCAACCCAACCTAACCCAACCCAACCCAACCTCCAACCCAACTCAACCCAACTCCAACCTAACCCAACTCAACCCAACTCCAACCTAACCTAACCTAACCTAACCTAACTCAACCTAACCTAACCTAACCCAACCTAACCTTAACCTAACCCAACCCAACCTCCAACCTAACCCAACCTAACTCAACCTAACCTAACCTAACCCAACCCAACTCAACCTAACCCAACCTAACCTAACCTAACCCAATCCCAACTCTAACCTAACCTAACCTAAATCCCAACTCCAACTCCAACTCCAACCTAACCTAACCCAACCTAACCCAACCCAACCTAACCTAACTCTAACCTAACCCAATCCCAACCTAACCCAACCTCCAACCCAACCTAACCTAACCTAACTCAACCTAACCTAACCCAACCTAACCCAACCCAACTCCAACCTAACCTAACCTAACCCAATCCCAACCTAACCCAACCCAACCCAATCCCAACTCCAACCCAACCTAACCCAACCCAACCCAATCCCAACCTAACCCAACCCAACCCAACTCAACCTAACCTAACCTAACCTAACTCAACCTAACCTAACCTAACCTAACCCAACCTAACTCCAACCTAACCCAACCTAACCCAACCCAACCTAACCTGCAACCTAACCCAACTCCAACTCCAACCCAACCTAACCCAACCCAACCTAACTCCAACCCAACCTAACCCAACCCAACCCAACTCCAACCTAACCTAACCCAACCCAATCCCAACCTAACCCAACCTAACTCCAACCTAACCCAACCCAACCTAACTCAACCCAACCCAACCTAACCTAAATCCCAACCCAACCCAACCCAACCCAACTCCAACCTAACCCAACCTAACCCAATCCCAACCCAACCTAACCTAAATCCCAACCTAAATCCCAACCCAACCCAACCCAACCTAACCCAACCTTAACCTAACCTAACCCAACCCAACCTTAACCCAACCTAACCTTAACCCAACCTAACCTAACTCCAACCTAACTCCAACCCAACTCAACCCAACCCAACCCAACCTAACCCAACCTAACCCAACCTAACCCAACTCCAACCTAACCTAACCTAACCCAACTCAACCTAACCTAACCCAACCCAACCCAACCTAAATCCCAACCTAACCCAACTCCAACCTAACCTAACCTAACCCAACTCCAACCCAACCTAACCTAACCTAACTCCAACCTAACCCAATCCCAACCTAACTCAACCTAACCTAACCCAACTCCAACCTAACCTAAATCCCAACCTAACCCAACCCAACCTAACCCAACCTAACCTAACCCAACCCAACCTAACCTAACCTAACCCAACCTAACCTAACCCAACCCAACCCAACCCAACCCAACTCCAACCCAACCTAACCCAACCTAACCTAACCTAACCCAATCCCAACCCAACCCAACCTAACCTAACCTAACCCAACCTAACCTGCAACCTAACCCAACCCAACTCCAACCCAACTCAACCTAACCCAACCTAAATCCCAACCCAACCTAACCTAACCTAACCCAACCCAACCCAACCCAACTCCAACTCCAACCTAACCCAACCCAACCTAACCTAACCTAACCTAACCCAACCCAACCTAACCTAACCCAACCTAACCTAACCTAACCCAACCCAACTCAACCTAACCCAACCTAACCCAACCCAACCCAATCCCAACCTAACTCCAACTCAACCCAACCTAAATCCCAACCTAACCCAACCCAACTCCAACCCAACCTAACCCAACCTTAACCCAACCCAACCCAACCCAATCCCAACCTAACCTAACTCCAACTCAACCTAACCTAACTCCAACCTAACCCAACCTAACCTAACTCCAACCTAACCTAACCTAACCTAACCTAACCTAACCCAATCCCAACCCAACTCTAACCCAACCCAACCCAACCCAACTCCAACCCAACTCCAACCCAACCCAACCCAACCCAACCTAACCCAACCTAACCTAACCCAACCCAACCTAACCCAACCCAACTCAACCCAACCCAATCCCAAATCCCAACCTAACCTAACCTAACCTAACCTAACCCAATCCCAACCCAATCCCAACCCAACCTAACCCAACCCAACTCCAACCCAACCCAACCTAACCCAACCCAATCCCAACCCAACCCAACCTAACCCAACCTAACCCAACCCAACCTAACCCAACTCAACCTAACCCAACCCAACCCAATCCCAACCCAATCCCAAATCCCAACCCAATCCCAACCTAACCCAACCTAACCCAACCTAACCCAACCCAACCCAACCCAACCTTAACCCAACCCAACCCAACCTAACCCAACCTAAATCCCAACTCCAACCTAACCCAATCCTAACCCAACCCAACCTAACCTAACCCAACCCAACCTAACCCAACCCAACTCCAACCCAACCCAACCCAACCTAACCCAACCCAACCCAACCCAACCCAACCCAACCCAACCTAATCCCAACCCAACCCAACCCAACCCAACCCAACCTAACTCTAACCTAACCCAACCTAACCCAATCCCAACTCAACCCAACCCAACCTAAATCCCAACCCAACCTAACCCAACCCAACCTAACCTAACCCAATCCCAACCCAACCCAACCCAACCTAATCCCAACCTAACTCTAACCTAACCCAACCTAACCCAACCTAACCTAACCCAACCCAACCCAACCCAACCCAACCCAACCTAACCCAACCTAACCCAACCCAACCTAACCCAACCCAATCCCAACTCCAACCCAACTCAACCTAACCTAACCTAACCCAACTCCAACTCCAACTCCAACCCAACCTAACCCAATCCCAACCCAACCCAACCCAACCCAACCTAACCCAACCCAACTCAACCCAACCCAACCCAACCCAACCTAACCTAACCCAACCCAACCCAATCCCAACCCAACCTAACCCAACCCAACCCAACTCCAACCTAACCCAACCTAACCCAACCTAACCCAACCTAACCCAACCCAACCTTAACCCAACCCAACCCAACCCAACCCAACCCAACTCAACCCAACCCAACCTAACCCAACCTAACTCAACCCAACCCAACCTAAATCCTAACCTAACCCAACCCAACCTAACCCAACCTAACCTAACCCAACCCAACCCAACCTAACCTAACCCAACTCAACTCCAACCCAACCTAACCCAATCCAACCTAACCCAACCTAACCCAACCCAACTCAACCTAACCCAACCCAACCCAACCCAACCCAACCCAACCTAACCCAACTCCAACCCAACCCAACCTAACCCAACCCAACCTAACCTAACCCAACCCAACCCAACCCAACCTAACCCAACTCAACCTAACCCAACCCAACTCCAACTCCAACCCAATCCCAACCTAACTCCAACTCCAACCTAAATCCCAACCTAACTCCAACCCAACCCAACCCAACCTAACCCAACCCAACCCAACCTAACCTAACCTAACCCAATCCCAACCCAACCCAACCCAACCCAACCCAACCTAACCTAACCTAACCTAACCTAACCCAACCTAACCAACCTAACCTAACCCAACCTAACCCAACCCAACCCAACCCAACCTAACTCCAACCTAACCCAACCTAACCCAACCTTAACCCAACCCAACTCCAACCCAACTCCAACCTAACCCAACCTAACCCAATCCCAATCCCAACCCAACCTAACCCAACCTAACCCAACTCAACCCAACCTAAATCCTAACCTAACCCAACCCAACCTAACCCAACCTAACCCAACCTAACCTAACCTAACCCAATCCCAATCCCAACCCAACCTGTCCCAACCCCAACCAACCTAACCTAACCCAACCTAACCCAATCCCAACTCAACCTAACCTAACCTAACCTAACCCAATCCAACCCAACCTAACCCAACCTAACCTAACCTAACCTAACCCAACCCAACCTAACCTAACCTAACCTAACCCAACTCTAACCTAACCCAACCCAACTCCAACCTAACCTAATCCCAACCTAACCCAATCCCAACCTAACCTTAACCCAACCCAACCTAACCCAACCTAACTCCAACCCAACCCAACCCAACCTAACCCAACTCAACCTAACCTAACCCAACCTAACCCAATCCCAACCTAACCCAACCTAACCCAACCTAACCCAACTCCAACCCAACCCAACCCAACCCAACCCAACCCAACCCAACCTAACCAACCCAACCCAATCCCAACCCAACCCAACCCAACCCAACCCAACCCAACCTAACCCAACCTAACCCAACCCAACCCAACCTAAATCCCAACCCAACTCTAACCCAACCCAACCCAACCCAACCCAACCCAACTCCAACTCCAACCTAACCCAACCTAACCCAACCCAATCCCAACCCAACCCAACCCAACCCAACCCAACCTAACTCAACCCAACCTAACCCAACTCCAACCTAACCCAACCCAACCCAACCCAACCCAACCCAACCCAACCCAACTCCAACCTAACCCAACCTAACCTAACCTAACCTAACCTAACCCAACCTAACCCAACCTAACCCAATCCAACCTAACCTAAATCCCAACCTAACCTAAATCCCAACCTAACCTAACCAACCCAACCTAAATCCCAACCTAACTCAACCCAACCCAATCCCAACCTAACCTAACCCAACCCAACCCAACCTAAATCCCAACCTAACCCAACCCAACTCCAACCCAACTCCAACTCCAACCCAACCCAACCCAACCTAACCCAACCCAACCTAACCCAACCCAACCTAACCCAACCCAACCCAACCTAACCCAACCTAACCCAACCTAACCCAACCCAACCCAACCCAACCTAACCTAACCCAACTCCAACTCCAACCTAACCCAACCTAACCTAACCCAACCCAACCTAACCCAACCCAACCTAACCCAACCCAACCTAACCCAATCCCAACCCAACCCAACCCAACTCCAACCTAACTCAACCCAACCCAACCTAACCCAACCCAATCCCAACCCAACTCCAACCTCCAACCTAACCCAACCTAACCTAACCCAACCTAACCTAACCTAACCTAACCCAATCCCAACCCAACCCAACTCCAACCTAACCTAACCCAACCTAACCCAACCTAACCTAACCTAACCCAACTCCAACCCAACCTAACCTAACCTAACCTAACCCAACTCCAACCCAACCCAACCCAACCTAACCTAACCTAACCCAACCTAACTCAACCCAACCCAACCTAACCCAACCTAACCTAACCCAACCCAATCCCAACCTAACTCTAACCCAACCCAACCCAACCCAACCCAACCCAACCTAACCCAACCTAACCCAACCCAACCTAACCCAACCCAACCCAACCCAACCTAACCCAACCCAACCCAACTCCAACCCAACCTAACCCAACCCAACTCCAACCTAACCTAACCTAACCCAACCTAACCCAACCCAACCTAACCCAACCTAACCTAACCAACCTAACCCAACCCAACCTAACCCAACCCAACCCAACTCAACCTAACCCAACCTAACCCAACCCAACCTAACCAACCTAACCCAACCTAACCCAACCTAACCTAAATCCCAACCTAACCTAACCTAACCCAACCTAACCCAACTCCAACCCAACCTAACCTAACTCAACCCAACCTAACCTAACCCAACTCCAACTCCAACCTAACTCCAACCTAACCCAATCCCAACCTAACCCAACCTAACCTAACCTAACCCAACCTAACCTAACCCAACTCAACTCCAACCTAACCTAACCTAAATCCCAACCTAACCTAACCTAACCTAACTCAACCCAACCTAACCTAACCTAACCCAACCTAAATCCCAACCTAACCTAACCCAACCTAACCCAATCCAACCCAACCCAACTCAACCCAACCCAATCCCAACCTAAATCCCAACCCAACTCCAACCCAACCTCCAACCCAACTCAACCTAACCTAACCTAACCCAACTCAACCCAACCCAACCCAACCTAACCTAACCCAACCCAACCCAACCCAACCCAACCTCCAACCCAACCCAACCCAACCTTAACCTAACCTAACCAACCTAACCCAACCCAACCTAACCTAACTCCAACCTAACCTAACTCCAACCTAACCTAACCTAACCCAACTCTAACCTAACCCAACCTAACCTAACCTAACCTAACCCAACCCAACTCAACCCAACCCAACCCAACCCAACCCAACCTAACCCAACCCAACCTAACCTAACCTAACCCAACCTAACCTAACCTAACCCAACCCAATCCTAACCTAACCTAACCCAACCCAACCTAACCCAACCCAATCCCAACCTAACCCAACCTAACCTAACCCAACCTAACCCAACCTAACCTAACCTAACCTAACCCAACCTAACCCAACCCAACCTAACCCAACCTAACCTAACCCAACCTAACCCAACCCAACCCAACCTAACCCAACCTAACCCAACCTAACCCAACCCAACCTCCAACCCAACCTAACCCAACCCAACCTAACCTAACCTAACCAACCCAACTCAACCTAACCTAACCCAACCTAACCCAACCCAACCCAACCTAAATCCCAACCTAACTCTAACCTAACCCAACCTAACCTAACCTAACCTAACCTAACCTAACCAACCTAACCTAACCCAACTTCCAACCCAACCCAACCTAACCTAACCTAACCCAACCCAACTCAACTCAACCCAATCCCAACCTAACTCCAACCTAACCCAACCCAACCTAACCTAACCCAACTCCAACTCCAACCCAACCCAACCCAACCCAACCCAACTCTAACCCAACCTAACCCAATCCTAACCTAACCCAACTCCAACCTAACCCAATCCTAACCTAACCCAACCTAACCCAACCCAACCCAACCCAACCCAACCCAACCTAACCCAACCTAACCCAACCCAATCCCAACCTAACCCAACCTAACCCAACCTAACCCAACCTAACCCAACCTAACCCAACCTAAATCCCAACCTAACTCAACCTAACCCAACCCAACCCAACCCAACCCAACCCAACTCCAACTCCAACCCAACTCCAACCCAACCCAACCCAACCCAACCTAACCTAACCCAACTCCAACCTAACCTAACCCAACTCAACCTAACCTAACCTAACCCAACTCCAACCCAACCTAACCCAACTCAACTCCAACCCAACCCAACCCAACCCAACCCAACCTAACCTTAACCCAACCCAACCCAACCTTAACCCAACCTAACCTAACCTAACCCAACTCCAACCCAACCTAACCTAACCCAACCCAACCTCCAACCCAACCTAACCCAACTCCAACCTAACCTAAATCCCAACCTAACCCAACCCAACCCAACCTAACCCAACCCAACCTAACTCCAACCTAACCCAACCTAAATCCCAACCTAACCTAACCTAACCTAACCTAACCCAACCTAACCTAACCCAACCCAATCCCAACCTAAATCCCAACCCAACCCAACCTAACCTAACCCAACCCAACCCAACCCAACCCAACCTAATCCCAACCCAACCCAACCTAACTCCAACCCAACTCAACTCCAACCCAACCTAACCCAACTCCAACCTAACCCAATCCCAACTCCAACCTAACCCAATCCTAACCCAACCTAACCTAACCCAACTCTAACCCAACCCAACCCAACCTAACCTAACCCAACCCAACCTAACCTAACCTAAATCCCAACCCAACCCAACCCAACCTAAATCCCAACCCAACCTAACCCAACCCAACCTAACCCAATCCTAACCCAACCCAACTCCAACCTAACCCAACCTAACCCAACCCAATCCCAACCCAACCTAACCCAATCCCAACCTAACCAACCCAACCCAACCCAACCCAATCCCAACCTAACCTAACCCAACCCAACCCAACCTAACCCAACCTAAATCCCAACCCAACCTAACCCAACCTTAACCCAACCCAACCTAACCCAACCTAACCCAACCTAACCCAACCTAACCCAACCCAACCCAACCCAACCTCCAACCCAACCTAACCCAACCTAACCCAACCCAACTCCAACCCAACCTAACCCAACCTAACTCCAACTCCAACCCAACCTAACCTAACCAACCCAACCCAACTCTAACCCAACCTTAACCCAACCCAACCCAACCTAACCTAACCTAACCCAATCCCAACCCAACCCAACCTAACCCAACCTAACCTAACCCAACCTAACCCAACCTAACCCAACTCAACCTAACCCAACCCAACCCAACCTTAACCCAACCCAACCTAACCCAACCTAACCCAACCCAACCCAACCCAACCCAACCCAATCCCAACCTAACCCAACCTAACCTTAACCCAACCTAACCCAACCTAACCCAACCTAACCCAACCTAACCCAACCTAACCCAACCTAACCTAACCTAACCTAACTCCAACCCAACCCAACTCAACCTAACCTAACCCAACCCAACCCAACCTAACCCAACCTAACCCAACTCCAACCCAATCCCAACCCAACTCAACCCAACCCAACCTAACCTAACCTAACCCAACCCAACCTCCAACCCAACCCAATCCCAACCTAACTCCAACCTAACCTAACCTAACCCAACTCCAACCTAACCCAACCTAACCCAACCCAACCTAACCTAACCCAACCTCCAACCCAACCTAACCCAACCTAACCCAACCCAACCCAACCCAACCCAACCCAACCTAACCCAACCCAACCCAACCCAACCTAACCCAACCTCCAACCCAACCTAACCCAACCTAACCCAACCCAACCCAACCTAACCCAACCCAACCCAACCCAACCTAACCCAACCCAACCTAACCTAACCTAACTCCAACCTAACCCAACTCTAACCCAACCCAACCTAACCCAACCCAATCCCAACCCAACCCAACCCAACCCAACCCAACCTAACCCAACTCAACCCAACTCCAACCCAACCTAACCTAACCCAACCTAAATCCCAACCCAACCCAACCTTAACCCAACCCAACCTAACCTAACCTAACCTAACTCCAACCCAACCTAACCCAACCCAATCCCAACCTAACCTAACCCAACCTAACCTAACCTAACCCAACCTAACCTAACCCAACTCAACCTAACCCAACCTAACCTAACCCAACCTAACCTAACCCAACCCAATCCCAATCCCAACCTAACCCAACCTAACCCAACCCAACCCAACCCAACCCAACCCAACCCAACCCAACCTAACCTAACTCCAACCCAACCTAACCTAACCCAACCCAACCCAACCTAACCCAACCCAACCCAATCCCAACCCAACCCAACCCAATCCCAACCCAACCTAACCCAACCCAACTCCAACCTAACCTAACCCAACCCAACCCAACCCAACTCCAACCCAACCCAACCCAACCTAACCCAACCTAACCCAACCTAACCCAACCTAACCTAACCCAACCCAACCTAACCTAACTCCAACCCAACTCCAACCTAACCTAACCCAACCTAACCTAAATCCCAACCTAACCTAACCTAACCCAACCTAACCTAACCAACCCAACCCAACCTAACTCCAACCCAACCTAACCTAACCCAACTCCAACCCAACCCAACCCAACTCCAACTCCAACCCAACCCAATCCCAACCCAACCTAACCCAACCCAACTCCAACTCCAACCTAACCTAACCTAACTCCAACCCAACCCAACCTAACCCAACCCAACCCAACCTAACCCAACCCAACCCAACCCAACCCAACCCAACCCAACCCAACCTAACCCAACCCAACCTAACCTAACCCAACCCAACCTAACCTAACCCAACCTAACTCTAACCTAACCTAACCTAACTCAACCCAACCCAACCTAACCCAACCTAACCTAACCCAACCCAACCCAACCCAACCCAACCTAACCCAACCTAACCCAACCTAACCTAACCTAACCTAACCCAACCTAACCCAATCCCAACCTAACCCAACCTAACCTAACCTAACCCAACCCAACCTAACCCAACCCAACCCAACCCAACCTAACCCAACTCAACCCAACCCAACCTAACCCAACCCAACCCAACTCAACCCAACCCAACCCAACCTAACCTAACCCAACCCAACCCAATCCCAACCCAACCTAACCTAACCTAACCCAACCTAACCTAACCCAACTCAACCCAACCTAACCCAACCTAACCCAACCCAACCTAACCTAACCTAACCCAACCCAACCCAACTCCAACTCCAACCCAACTCCAACCTAACCCAACCTAACTCCAACCCAACCCAACCTAACCCAACCCAACCTAACCCAACCTAACCCAACCCAACCTAACCCAACCTAACCTAACCTAAATCCCAACCCAACCCAACCCAACCTAACCTAACCCAACCTAACCCAACCTAACCCAACCCAACTCCAACCTAACCCAATCCCAACCCAACTCAACCCAACCCAACCCAACCTAACCCAACCTAACCCAACCCAACCTAACCCAACCCAACCCAACCTAACCTAACCCAACCTAACCTAACCCAACCTAACCTAACCCAACCTAACCTAACCCAACCCAACCTAACCTAACCTAACCTAACCCAACCTAACCAACCCAACCTAACCTAACCCAACTCCAACTCCAACCTAACCCAATCCCAACCTAACCCAACCTAACCTAACCCAACTCCAACCTAACCTAACCCAACCTAACCCAACCTAACCTAACCCAACCTAACCCAATCCCAACTCCAACCCAACCCAACCCAACCTAACCCAACCCAACCCAACCCAACCTTAACCCAACTCAACCTAACCCAACTCCAACTCCAACCCAACCTAACCCAACCCAACTCCAACTCCAACCTAACCCAACCCAACCCAACCCAACCCAACCTTAACCTAACCCAACCCAACCTAACCCAACCCAACCTAACCTAACCTAACCTAACCCAACCTAACCTAACCTAACCTAACCCAACCTTAACCTAACCCAACCCAACCCAACCCAACCCAACCTAACCTAACCCAATCCCAACCCAACCTAACCCAACCCAACCCAACCCAACCCAACTCCAACCTAACCCAACTCCAACCCAACCCAACCTAACCCAACCCAACTCAACCCAACCCAACCTTAACCCAACCTAACTCCAACCCAACCTAACCCAACCCAACCTAACCTAACCCAACCCAACCTAACCTAACCCAACTCCAACCTAACCTAACCTAACCTAAATCCCAACCTAACCTAACCCAACTCAACCTAACCCAACCCAACCCAACCTAACCCAACCCAACCCAACCCAACCCAACCCAACCTAACCCAACCCAACCCAACCCAACCTAACCTAACCTAACCCAACCCAACCTAACCCAACCTAACCCAACCTAACCCAACTCAACCTAACCTAACCCAATCCCAACCCAACCCAACCTAACCCAACCTAACCCAACCCAACCCAACCCAACCCAACTCCAACTCCAACCCAACCTAACCCAACCCAACCTAACCTAACCTAACCCAACTCCAACCCAACCTAACCTAACCTAACCCAACCCAACCTAACCCAACCCAACTCAACCCAACCCAACCTAACCCAACCTAACCTAACCCAACCCAACCCAACTCCTGGCTGGCTGGCCTGGCCTGGCTGGCCTGGCCTGGCCTGGCCTGGCCTGGCCTGGCCTGGCCTGGCCTGGCCTGGCCTGAGCCTGGCCTGGCTGGCCTGGCTGGCCTGGCCTGGCTGGCCTGGCCTGGCCTGGCCTGGCCTGGCTGGCCTGGCCTGGCTGGCCTGGCCTGGCCTGGCCTGACCTGGCCTGGCCTGGCCTGGCTGGCCTGGCCTGGCTGGCCTGGCTGGCCTGGCCTGGCCTGGCCTGGCCTGGCTGGCCTGGCCTGACCTGGCCTGGCCTGACCTGGCCTGGCCTGACCTGGCCTGGCCTGGCCTGACCTGGCCTGGCCTGGCTGGCCTGGCCTGGCCTGGCCTGGCCTAACCTAACCTAACCTAACCTAACCTAACCTAACCCAACCCAACCTAACCTAACTCTAACCTAACCTAACCTTAACCCAACCCAACCTAACCTAACCTAACCTAACCTTAACAAACAAACTGAAGTATGACTCTCCGCTTCTGAGCATGGGTGGGGAAAGAATAGAATTAAATAAAGAAATTAAAATACTCAGCGCACACCACAGTTGACAACAAGTTGACCTTAACACACATGTAAAAATGTGTGTCGGAAGTCTCAAAACTTGTATGCTCAACTGTCGAGAATACACAAAGAGTTCTGGGACTAGAGATTTACAAGTAATCAGGACACTATATATCGCTGTGTTGGAGCCTGTTATTATGTACGCAGCAAGCGCATGGTCGATGGCAACCAGTAAGATATTGATCAGAAGGCAGCTCGACGCAGTGCAAAGAGGTTTTGTCCAAAAATTATTAGAGCGTACAGGACAGTCTCTTTGCATTCGGCCTTACTGCTTGCCAGGTTGCTCCCCTTGGACATTAGAATCCGAGAAGCAGCTGCTCTCTATGAAGTGAAAAAAGGCTTCTCCCTGAGAGTAGTTGGAGATAGGAAATGGAAGCGAAATTACCGTATGTAGAGATGCCACATCCGGCGGAGCAGAAAGGGCTGGAATTTATGTGTCTGGGGGCGGTGTAGAGGTGGAACTAAGTAACAGCAAGACCATAAATATATTTACTGATGGCAGTAAAATTGAGGAAAAGTCGGAGCGGCGCTATCGATTTGGAATGGCGTCGCCGAGACCAGTACCAAAAATTTAAATTGGGACACTTCTGCACCGTGTACCAGGCGGAATTACTTGCCCTTCTTCAAGCAACAACATATATGGTTAAAACCCGGGACAAAATTACAACATCTGTAGCGACTCCAGGTCCGCTCTGCAGACAATTGCTCAGTATTCCTCGTCGCATCCTTTAGTAGCAGAGATTAGGAGGAACATAGACAGGATTAGCAAAATAAAGGTAGCACTCACTTGTTTTGGGTAAAGGCACACAAAGGAACGAAAGGGAATGAAAGGGCGGATGAGTTGGCGAAGGAGGCTGCCTTAAAAAATAAAAAAGAAGACCTGATTATGAGAAGTGCCCGGTTTCCTTCGTCAAAGACAAATCCGCCTGGAGTCCCTTGATGAATGGAACCGGCGCTATAAAGAGGGAGGAACAGCGTCAGTGACTAGAATCTTTTTCCCAGACGTAATTAAGGCGTACCCTATTATTAGAAAACAAATCTCGATTGTGCATTGGTGCAACTTATGACGGGGCATGGCGGATTCTCCGAATACTTGTATCGTTTTAAGTGCAAGGAGAGCCCGTCGTGCAGCTGTGATATCTCTAAAAAGAAACTGTGGCACATATAATTGTTGAGTGTCCTGTGTATGCAAGGATAGGCTAAACTTAGAGCTCGAACTAGGAATAAAAATAGAATTAGATAATATACATAAAATAGTTATGAATAAGGAAACTAGAGTTAAATTTCTAAATTACTGTAAACACGTAGGAAAAAAGGTAATAAAAGGTAATAAAAAAACAAGACATTAAATAAGACGTAGAAACATATATGATAGCATATATGTGGATAGTCTAATGAAAGTATAAAGCAATGAATGTAATAGATAGAGTAAGTAAGTAGAGATAAGAATGTACTAAACAAATAATGTAAATAGAATAATAGTAAGATTGTGTAAACTCATATAGTCTTCATCCATATATAATAGAGAAAACTATAATAGAAATGTAAGTAATAAATAGAATAAGCAGAAAATGTTATGTAAAGTAAGTAGAAATAAGAGCTAAAGATAAGTGAAAATATGTAAAAGATGAATGAATGAAAACACAAATTGTAATTAGTATAGTGAAATATATTAAAAAAGCACGTAAATACCAAAAACATTATGCAAAACAAATAAAGAAAGATACGAATAAAAATAGTGAAAAAGGGCCCTGATCTCCCATGTCAGAGGAATGAGAATTAAAAAAAAAAAAAAAAAACCTAACCTAACCTAACCTAACCTAACCTAACCTGGTAATTATGGGTAGATAATTCATAAACGTCGGCTGCGTCTTCAAAAATTAATAAGTGCTGTAAAATTTACAATATTTGTGAAAAAGTGATGTGGTGATGTGTGTTGGTGTTCAATAAACCTGGATTTATGTGGACAACCTTTTATCCTGAAGGATTAAAGAACTGGAACTCCTAGACTTTGATGGTGAAAAACAATACGAAGGTATCTAGATAGGTGCTGTTAATATCTATCTAACGGTGAAAATTTCGTTAAAATATTCGTAAATCTGACGAAGTTATTAGCATATCAAAATTAGTGTACATAACCTATAAAACCGCATGGTCTAATGAAATTGAGACCACGCGGTTAGCACTTGTTTACCTCGTTACGACAGCGTCAACGGGCCCGACGTGAAGACTTCGAAGACAATTGTTAGGGAGCTCCGCCACGCCCCGACTGAAGACTCCAGTGACTTGGTCCAGGTAAGCCTCGAGAGCACTCCCTAAACCAACATCCAAAATTACTCGAGTTTGGACTCAAATGAGTCAGGATCTTGAGCCCCTCCCAAAAGTTTCATAACTCTAAATCCCCCCCATCCCCTTGACCACCTAACCCCCCCCCACTTGTCAGTTCCCAAATACCTCTTTAAAGGAACGCCCACGAAACTCCCCCGCCCCCGCTCCTCGTGCTCGAGGTTGCCTCACCCCCGCGAGATATATCTCGGTAGCGGCTTAACATAGACTAATAGTGTGACGGCTCATTTTAATCAGCAATTTAAGACCTTTTAATTGGCTCCGAAGGATTTGTCAATTTGTAAAAAAAAAAAAAAAAATTGGCTGAAAAAAAAAAAAATAAAAAAGAGAAATTTTGTATTTTATTATAGTTTAACCGTTTAACTCTGTACTTAATTCATTTTTCTCTCTTTAATTAATTTTAGTCTGTACTCAACGTCTCTACATAGAGCCATACAGTTATCTTATATTTAAGGGTCATTGTAAAGATTTTATAAAGTGCTTTCTAAAGAATCCAAACACGACCCTATTGCACCATCTAAAACGTTAGTTATAAGACTTTATTTTTGTCGACGCCATATCGGGACGCCATATTGGAAAATTTTAATCGCTTATAACTTCCGAACGGAAAGTCGTAGAGACACGCGGTTTTCAACATACCACGGTGCACGCAAAAGCCTGTCATCTTATACAAAGCTGTAAACTTAATAATCCGTGCATACCCACTCTAATTGGCAAAGTTAATGCAAAATGGCTTCTAAAGCAAAGATGGACAACTCTGTAGGAACAGCAAGGCCAAAAATAACCGTGACTACTGCCGGGGTGATGTCTACTGGCACGACACGGAAACGAATTTCATCAACCTCTGGAGAAATGCCCTGACTCACCCCCAAAACGCGCGCACCTGAAACGTACTCCTCTCAACCTAGTTCCTCGACTCCAGGAACCTCGCTCGCGAGCCTGACTGCCAAAGCCAACCGGCTTTATCAAGAGGCTAAGACCCAAATGGAGCAGTCAGGAAATATTAAAACATCTATTAAGGAAACGGTGCTAAGTAATATTGCGGGGATGTATGAGATTATCCTCCGACTAAGCGAATCAAGACAAACGCTGCAAGTACAACTAGAAAAGTCCCGAGCAGAAATGCTGCAACACTTTTAAAACGGGAAAGAGAACACGCGGAGCAGATGTCCAAAGCTCAGAACCTATGCTCATCACAATCAAACCTAGTGTCTCCACCTACCGAGCTAATGAAAAATCTTATGAGTAAATTGAAGAGCACGTAAAACTGTAGAGGAATGTAAATATCACACACAAACTCTTACCGAACACCTAAAACAAACCCCTCAAAATAATATGGGATACTCATATGCTGAAGCGGCAGCAACTTCCAAAACCTAAACAGGTCCACTCGGTGGTGGTATCGTCGAGCGAGGGAAAAGACACCAGCGGAGAGGTTATAGATAAAATTAGATCTGTAATTGATGCTAAAATGAAGGCATACAAATCGAGAAATTGAGAAAGGCAAGGGACCAGAAAGTTATTCTAGGATGTAACACAAAAGAAGAACTTGCAAAAGTTACTAATAAAATTAAGAATTCTGGGGGAAGTCTGCATGTCGAAGAGGTTAAGAATAAAGACCCGCTCATCATTCTAAAAGACGTTTTGTCTTACAACTCAGATGAAGATGTAGTGATGGCACTGAAAAATCAAAATCGACACCTACTTGGTGACATAAAAACTGAAGAACTGAGACTCGCCGTGAAATATCGGCGAAAGACAAGGAATCCTCACGCAAACCACATCGTCGTGCAGGTTTCCCCTTTGGTATGGCAGAGACTAACAGTAGCTGAAAGAGTTCATATCGACCTGCAGCGTATTCGAGTTTCAGACCAGTCACCCATTAGTTCAGTGTTCACGGTGTCTTGGGTATGGCCATGGACGTAAATTCTGCAAGGAAACTGTCGATCTTTGCAGTCACTGCGGTGGTCCGCATCTGAGAGTAGAATGCGCGGACTGGATAGCAGGGAATGAGCCGTCCTGCCGGAACTGTCTCCATGCCAAATTAGATAGGAAAGAACATAATGCCTTTGATTCTGATTGTCCTATCAAGAAGAGATGGGAGACAATAGCACGCTCAACAGTAGCGTATTGCTAAAAGTGACAAGGAGACAGGAAGCTCTTCAATAGATTCAGGGGCCCCCAGACCCTCCAGACCTATAAAACCATACAGGCAAACCTACAAAAGAAAAGTTGGCAACACAAGAGCTCATGATAGAAGGCCTAAAAACAGGATAGCATTCGCTCTTATACAAGAGCCATACGCCGGTGCTCTCGGTGAAGTTAAACAATATGTCGGCACTGGGTGGTCCAATGTAGTCAAAATAGGACAAAGCCAAACAAGGCGGCTATAGTAGTATTTGACGAGAATGGAGATTACGGAAACCCCACATTGACTACTGAAAATATAGCAGTAGCTATACTTAAACGAATCAATGGACCGTTGGAGTTATATCCATATATCTAGAGGACTATCTACCAATAGAGCCGTACTTGAGCACCATTAAAATATAATGGGAACCATAGGAACCAAGAAAGTATTGCTGGGAGGGGATGGGAATGCGTGGGTACATGGTGGGGAAGTGTGACAGAGGATCATAGAGGAGAGGCTCTTGCAGGAACCTTGGAAGAACTTGAACTGCAGATCCTCAATATTGGTAACGAACCTACATTTGACACGATAAGAGGAGGAAAGAGCTACAAGAGTCATGTCGATATTACGGCCTGCTCGGGGATTTATTCGGATCCGTGACTGACTGGAGAGTAGACAAAAATCTTATAAGCTCGGACCACAATGCGATCACTTTTAATATAAATTTAGAAAGACCAACCCAAGATAGAAGAAAGGCGACAACTAGAATTTATGATACAAAAGGCTAATTGGTCAGCTTTTGGAGAAGAATTAGCAAGGCAAATGAAGACCAGAAACTTAAATAAAATAGTAATAGATGACATACAAAGTAAGTTGACTTTAGAAACGACTGTTGGGGAATACATACACAGTATAAAAGAGACATGTTTAAAACCATCCCCTTATTAAAATAAAAAGATAGCTAAAATACCATGGTGGAGTAAAGAGTTAGAGACATTAAAAGAAAATGAACACAAAAAAAAGAAGGATACAATGTGCTGCTACAAGTCGAAGAGAGTATGTAGTAAGAGATTACTTACAGGCTAAGAACAAGTATGAGGAAGAAGTGATGAAGGCCCAGACAGAAAGCTGGAAAACTTTCTGCACAAAACAAGACCGAGAGAGCATGTGGGACAGCATATACAGGGTAATAGCCAAGACAACTAGGAGGCAGGAAGACCAGCCGCTTGTAAAAATGGTGTAGCATTGACCCTGATGAATCTGTGAAGTGGCTTACTGAAACTTTTTTTTCCAGATGATCGCAAAGAAGATGACAATGCAGATCATCAGCAAATTAGAATATCAGCACACCACTTTAAATCAATATCCAGTGATAATAGAGATCCACCTTTACAAAAGCGGAACTCCACTATGTGCTAAACAGCTTCAACCTGGTAAGGCTCCTGGAACAGATGGCTTTACGGCGGATATATGTTCTGCTGTAATACGTCAGGATCCGGAAGTTTTCCTGAGCATAGCTAATAAATGTCTAGACCTGTCGCATTTCCCCGTACCTTGGAAAGAGGCTAGCATAATAATACTGAGGAAACAAGGTAAAGATGATTACAGTGTCCCAAAATCCTATAGACCGATAGGATTATTGTCAGTTTTGGGAAAATTTTTAGAGAAAATGCTTATAAGAAGAATCAGGTGGCATCTTCTTCCCAATTCAAATCCCAGGCAATATGACTTCGTACCCCAGCGTAGCACTGAGGATGCCCTGTATGACCTACTTCAATTTATAAATCAAAACCTGAAAAACAAACTTATAAATATAGTAGTATCCCTAGACATTGAAGGCGCATTCGACAGCGCTTGGTGGCCTGCCATTAGATGTCAACTTGTAGAGAAACGCTGTCCACAAAACCTAAGGAACCTCATTGAGAGCTACTTTGAGGATAGGAGGGTTCGTGTATGTTATGCGAACTCCGAATATACGAAAAAAATGACAAAAGGGTGTATTCAGGGTTCCATTGGGGGGCCCACATTTTGGAATTTATTATTGGATCCTCTGTTGGATGGTTTAGTTGAACGAGGAGTTTACTGTCAAGCATTCGCCGATGATGTCGTTCTGATATTCTCTGGGAAAACCACCGCATCGATAGAACAAGAAGCCAACGACACTCTAGCTTATGTGAATGACTGGGGAGTTAAGAATAAACTTAGGTTTGCAGCTCATAAGACCAATGCGATGGTAATCACAAGGAAACTTAAATATGACCCCCTAACATACACATGGTGATGTTAACATAAGGTTGGTGGAAGATATAAAGTTACTCGGCTAACAATCGATCATAGGCTGAGCTTCCAGAAACACGTCCAACAGGTTTGTCGGAAAGCTGCTAATATATACAAACAACTCTCAAGAGCAGCAAAAATCGAATGGGGCTTAAACCCGGAGATTATCAGAACGATCTATGTAGCAGTGGTAGAACCTATTATTCTGTACGCAGCCAGTGCGTGGTCCGCGGCCACTGACAAAATCAGTATACAGAAGCAGCTGAATGTAATTCAGAGAGGGTTTGCCCAAAAGATCTGCAAAACTTATCGAACAGTCTCCCTGAGCGCTGCTCTTATCCTGGCAAGAATGCTTCCACTTGATCTACGGATTAAGGAAGCAGCCTGTCTTTATGAGGCAAAGAGAGGTAAGCCCCAGGAGAGAATAGGGTGTAGGGAGATTGAAGGTAGATTGTGGGTTGGGTTGGGTTGGGTTACTTACTTTTGACAGTTCCAGATTATAAGTGACACTTACCAGACCACGAAAATTCAAATTTCACGCAAATCCAATCATAGGTCAGGCAGTTATAGGCAAAATTGTTAATTAAAAAAAATTTTACTTAACTTCTCCAGCATCTTTCTCAATATTGTTATCGACAACCATACTTTTTTATTAAAGTTATAGAAGCCTCATATCTTAGAATACTTGTAACAATAAAATTAAAAATTTTCTTCCTATCCGTTTGGATGTAATAAATTTTTTTCCGAAAAACTAAGTTCACGTGGTCACACTTCTAAGCCTCTGCGGCTAGTATAAAATACGTCAAAAAATAAAGTACAATATACCTAACAAAAAACCGCTTTCAGAATCAAAATATCTGTAATAGTTTTTAAATTAAAAATTATTTTGTGTTTTTTCTAAATCAAATTTTTAATACAATATTAAATCAATTATACCCTACTTAATCGCAATCCTCTTTCAAAGACCTATCCAACAAGCCCAAACTCGACTAGGTTATCTCTTTTTATTCCGAAATTCGACAAACTGTCACTTTGTGGCCGCCATCTTGAAATTGTTAAATATTGAATATCTCGCGATCAGGACAACCGAATTCAGTCGAGTTTGGTATCATTTTGAATAGGAAGGTCTGAGAAATCGAATTCCAAGTAAATCTCACATAAATATTATTTCCTCCTAAATTTAGTGGAACTGTAAAGTTAACTCCGCCCTGAGTAAATTGAGCCCAAACTCGAGCCATTTCTATGCATTAACAGCCATATACAGCCTAGAACAAATTTTTGGTCCTCCATATTGGAAATCTTTATTCGACTATATCTTCCAAACCACACCCCCGATAATAGCCGTGTTTGGTCTCAAACTTCTTGGAATTACCCATAGAAGACAAATATTAGGCGGAAAGACTGAAAGAAGGAAAAAAAAATGTCTACTAAATCTAATCACACCCTTATTGGCTCAAACCTTAACTGGACACGAGGGTTTTTCAGATTATTTGTTCCGATTTAAATGTAAAACAAGTCCCGCTTGCGCATGTGATGCGAAGTAAAGGCATATTACACTTATTGATAGATTGTCCAATATTTGAGTGTAAAAGAACTAGAAATAAAAGCGCTAAATAGTAAAAACAAACTTAAGCGATCTAATAGTGGACAAAGCAGTAGAACGACTTTTTCAATATTGTATAAATATAGTGCGTAAAGTAGTAAGTAAAAAACAAAACATGAGAAAAATAATAAACTTGCTTAATATGTATAACATATATTATTAATATATAGAATATACTACATGAACATATAGCCAACCAACTATAAGATGATATAGCAAAGTAAGAGAAATCACTCTAATTAAAACATCCCAAAATTTCAAAAAATATTAACTGATAACAATAAAACAGTACATTTTTTTTTGGATAAAAGGCGCACGCTGGAATCGAGGGTAACGAAAGGGCAGATATTTTGGCAAAAGAAGCAGCACAAAACTAAAACAACGTCATTATGATGGGTGCATATCGTTCATAAAACGAACGCTAAAGGGAGAAGTCGTGCTGGAATGGATGAAGATTTCAACAAAATGAAACGGCCTCAACAACTAAACAATTCTTTTAATGTCGGAACAGCACGCCAAAATTATAAAGAAAATGCAACCCTCACCAGCCATGGTACCAAATACTCTGGACACAGCGCCTTCGCTGGCTGTTGCATCGCTTTAAATGCAGAACAAGTCCCGCTTGTGCATGCGATACGAACGAAAGGAAAGTCGGTGATGCACCTGATGAACTGCCCGATATACTGGTAAAATGGACCTGGAACAAAAATAAATATTTAACTAAATACAGAGTATACAAGAAATCTAGCAACACCTGAAAGAAAATACTTTATCAAATTTTGTGAAAATATAGTTAAAAATTTTAAAATATTAACTGATAACAATAAAACAGTACATTTTTTTTTGGATAAAGGCGCACGCTGGAATCGAGGGTAACGAAAGGGCAGATATTTTGGCAAAGA
>JAGSMR010000149.1:47500-50000 GCA_029286605.1 Sericinus montela
CACCCCGGGACACCGCATGCTCCGACAACGAGCGGACGCGCAAAATCGCGTCTATGGTTGAATGCTCGTGTCGGAAGCCGAACTGGCTTTCGGCGAGATCAGGACCGACACACGACAGATGCCTGTTGAGACGAAAGGCAAGAATCCTTTCAAATAACTTGCCAATCTCGTCCAACAGGCATATGGGACGGTACGCAGAGGGAGAATCTGCGGCCCTGCCTTCCTTCTTTAAGAGGACCAATTTGGCTTCCTTCCAGGCCGAAGGGAACGTGGCGGTATGGAGGCAGCAGGTGAACAGCTGCCTCAGTCTGTCCCCTAAGGCAGCCAGACTCAGCATCAAGACCCGACCTGGTATTCCGTCAAGTCCAGGAGCCGTGTTTCGGCCTCTCAAGCGGCTAACTCCTGTACGGATACCCGCATCTCGTCATGCCACTCCGACGACCTTCGAGGGTGGACAGAGGGACTTGCCCGACCCACCGGGAAAAGTGAATTGATCACTCTTCCCAGCAGCTCCGGATCAAGGGATTCCGTAAGAGGGGGCATCCTAGGTCGGAGTTTGCCCAGTACCATCCGGTATGGACGTCCCCACGGATCCCTGTTGAGTCCCTCCAGGAGCTCATGCCAGGACCGAGACTTGGCATTGGTACTTGCAAACTGCAACGCTTTTGTAGCCGCTCGGTATGCCTCATACAGTCTGGCTACCTCTTCGGCCGGAGCTCGCCTTCTCCTCCTTCGGGCTCTGGTGTACTGGCGTCTGCTTCGTAGACATATTGCACGAAGACGAGCAATTTCTGCCGACCACCAGTACACTGCCCTGCGCTTGGGGTGACTGGTCCTGGGCATAGACACATCGCAGATTTGTGTCATTGTTCCCCGGAACCAGTTCGCTTCTTCTTCCGGGTCAGACGAAACCTCTTCGGAGACTTTCGGCCATGCCGCAACGGTGGCGGCGGCTTCGAGCATGTCTCGGTCTAACCGCTTGAGACACCAACGTCGCGGCGGGCTGCTATTGCGGCGGCTGTAGATGATATCAGGCCGGCGGAATGTTACATCGAAAATGATGTAACGGTGGTCCGATATTGTGACCACTTCCTCTGCGACACGCCAACCTGACATTAAATGTATCGCTGAAGGAGTCGCCCATGTTAAATCCACGACCGACTCCCCCTGCCATCGCACGCATGTGCTCACGGAACCTCGATTTATAAGTCGGAGGTCCAGTCCAGCCGCCCATTCTTTTATGACCTCTCCCCTCGGACTATCTCTGGGGTTACCCCATGCCCTGGCATGTGCGTTAAAGTCCCCCAGGACAATCAGTGGATGAGGTAGACACCTGTGAATGCAGTTCGCTACCCCGTCTAGGTACAACTCGTAGTCGGCGAGTGACCTGTTGGGAGAGACATAACAGCCAACGATGGCCAAGGTGCCCCATTGCACTGCAACAAAGCCCTGCCCCTATCCCAATAAGGTGCAGGGTGGGACACCCTCTCCGCCCCCCCAGTAGATGGCTACGGAGCCCGAGTTATCGCCAAACCAGCGGGTATGATCAGGAACAACGTAAGGCTCCGCTACTACTGCTAGGGCAACCCGCCACTCCGCAATGGTCTGCATAAGCAGATCTTGGGCATTGCGGCAGTGGTTTAGGTTACCCTGGAGGACTTTCAGGGGCGGGAAGTTGGATTCTCAACAACCTCCATTTCTGAGTCCGCTTGGTTCAGTATTGCATCTGCAGCCGACGTTAAAGCGGAAGCCGGAGTTATTTGGCTTGCACCAAGCTTTTTGGCAGATGAGCCACACCTTTTTCCTAGTCTGTGGTCAGATGGGCGACCTAAATCTGAACACAATGGGCATTTCAGTACCGAGGCTGTGCACTGATTTGCCCTGTGACCAGGCTCTCCGCAGGCGTAACATCGGTCACCTCGGTTGACTTTGTTGGGACATCGACTACCAACGTGGCCTTTTCTAAGCACCGGAAGCAGTGCATAGGCCTAGGCTCCAGAATGTCCACGCGAGCTGATCCCCAACCAACACTTATCCGCTTAGCAGTTGCTAATTTGCGAACCGTTGTGACCGGACAACGCAGCCAGCATGTCCCCATACTGGTGGGTGTTCGACGGATATCTCCTATTTTAATTTCTTCTATAGAGCATCCGCCAGCTTCTACGACCGCTGCAGCAAGCTCCGTAGGACTGACCGCATCGTCGAGATCCCTCAGTCGAACATCAGCCGTTTTCGTTGGGCGGCTGATGCGGACATTCAATTCTGAGAGGACCTCCTGCATTTTTGTCGCAAGTTTGTCAGCTCTTGTATTACAGTCAGGGCCACCGATTTCCAGAAGTAAACCCCCTGTTATAGCCCTCTTTTGGCGAAGAGAATCGATTCCGCAATCGGTCAGCCGGATTTTTGCCTTGGCTTCTTCCATTACTTTGGCATATGTAATGGTAGAGCCTTCCGGTAAAGAAACTGTTACTGCCACAGTTGTTGGGGCACGCAATGTCTT